>JAOTOM010003317.1:0-148387 GCA_034440615.1 Ashinkailepas kermadecensis
ATATATATATATATATATATATATATATATATATATATATATATATATATATATATATATATATATATATATATATATATATATATATATATATATATATATATAGAAGAAGAGGAGAGAGAGAGAGAGAGAGAGAGAGAGAGAGAGAGTCAGAGAGAGAGAGAGAGAGAGAGAGCACACACACACACACACACATATATATATATATATATATATATATATATATATATATATATATATATATATATATATATATATATATATATATATATGTGTGTGTGTGTGTGTGTGTGCGTGCTGTATTGCATGACTCTGCCTTGCTACCTTACTGAGGTGCTCATGGGGTTAGTTCTACTAATACCTGGTGGTGGCCCATCTGCAGATAGGAATGCGAGGCATTCCTGAGCTGGTTGTTCTGATCCTTGGATAGCTTGCCACAGGAAACCCCAGCATTCCCTACCTGTAAAATTGCTTGTAGCCAAATAGGATAGGCTACTGCATCCGGAACACCATAAAAACTACATCGGTCCTGGGAAAAAATCGCACCGAGGCCAACGAGTTGGACCGGAGCCCAAACATATCGTATCAGGGGCTCGAAATATTGAGACGAGGCCCCGAATAGTCACGTGGGGATCCGAAAAAATTGAACATTTAGAAAAGGTCATGAAACATCAGGTCGAGCAAAAAAAACTCGTGTCGGGACACCGAAACTCGGGCCTTAGCCAGAAAGTGACACCTAGGCCCAGTAAAAAAAAATGACACTGGGAACAGGAAAATCGACTCAGGCTACCCAAAACTGGGGAATTCAAAAAATAAAATTGGCATCGAGGCCCCGAAGAATCCCCCGGCGCTCCGAAACGTACCGTCGGGTCTTAAAATTAGAGGCCTCCAAAAACACAGCGGGTCCTAAAATCGCACCGTTACCTAGAAAACGTACCGGGGTCCTTCAAAGCGTACCGGGTCCTAACCAAAACAACAAGTATTGAACACATGCGCCTGAGTCTTAGTGACACCGGGAGACCTAAAAACACATCTGAGATCCACGAAGCGCACCAGGTCCTCAAAACACACCCGGGCCACAAAGAAGGCATCAGATCCTCGAAATCGGGCTGGGGATGTCAAATCCTCAAAAACAGGTGGTGGTCCAAAACAAACGGGCCGGGGCACGTAGCCCTCGCCAGTGGAGGAGGCGGTGGGTTTAGAACCTTTTTGTTTGCTAGGTCATCTCAGGTCACGGAGCTATGGCGTCGTAAAAGGAAACACTTCGGACCTTTTTTATCGCGGATTATTTTATCTTCACATGACATTGCGACCGAAAGCGAATATTTTGTGCGGCTCAGGCCGTGACTGGGTTGGCATTCGGGCGCTGTCCCTTTACCAATCCAAGGTTATTCAAGGTCATTGACCTAGGTGACCTCAAATGACTATTGTTAGCTTGACAGGATAGCTAGGGTTGTTTTATGTTCCCAATGGGATTTCACCGTCCATTGTTACCCTGGGATGGGTGGAAGCAGCCGTTTTAAGCAACATTCTATCCAGTTTTCAACCGCGGAATCTGCCCTTGGTTTGATTTGACCCGTGGCCTATGATCTGACCCGTGACCTGTGATCTGACCCGTGGCCTATGATCTGACCCGTGGCCTATGCTTTAAACGGAGCTTGGGATATAGCATTACATCCGTAAAGCACCGACACACACCCTGATAATAACTACAATTGTGTGGCTGTTGCAGTTTAGGAAGCGTTTGCAATCAAATTGTGAGAAGTCGGTTTGAGTGGGGGGGAGGCTTTCGGCGTCGGCCCAACCCTCCAACCCTACCCGCTCAGTGGTGTACCTAGGATTGTCACGGAAGGCGAAACGGACTTGGAGCTTTGCCTGCCCCTAGTTTTAAGTCATCAAATTTCGACCGATATTTTTCCAAAGTGGGCTGAATTTGTAATTAAAATAGTTCATGACTGCATCGTTTCCATCTTCATCATTGGAGGGGTCCAACCTACCACCATCATTTCTATTTCACCGGATTTCAACTCCTCCCCTTGTTCAACGGTTTTCTGGTATCTCTTGATACGTCAGCTGGCGCTGCTAACACATGTACCTACAAATAACATTACAATTTTCAATGTTCCAATGTCACGCATGGCGGTCAACAACGTCCAGCCGTCACGACTGGACGTCACGACTGGACGTCACGACTGGACGACTGTGTCCAGTGTACACGTCCGTGTACGTGTGCACCCGCCTTGCGCATTCATCGCATTCGCCACACTCAGTGCGCTTCTGCGGATTCTGAACCCGTACGTTTTGGTTATTGCTGCCATTTGATGGTCTTGTGCCATACGTAACGTCATGGAATGCTTCGTAACGTGGGGCTCGGTGGGAAAATTCGATGAATTGAAGCCGAGATGATTTCTCTTCTTCCCACATTTTCTGGTGGAAAAGAAATCCGGATACCTCGGTGAACATCGATGTTTATACCTTTTCATTTTGTCTACATATGTTCAGATTGGCTACCGAACCGAGACGCACGCTATTTTGGTGTTCTTTTCAGGAGCCGTCAGGTTTTTTTTCGTGTCGCCATGTGTTTTAGGGCGCCAAAGCAAAATTTTAGTCCCCCAACGCGTTTTTGAGGGACCGGTACGTTTTCGAATACCCGGATGTATTTATTGCTGCCCCTGTGCATTGCTATCACCTTACGCTACTTTTTTGCGGGCTCCGGCCTGTTTTTGAGGTCCTCAGGTCTTTGCGGCCACGATTTGTTTGGAGGTTCCCAGCGCTTTTTGAGGTTCCCCAGTTGTTATGGCTCCATGTGTGTTTATTTAGGGCCCCGGCGCATTTTTATTTTCATTTCCATATTCCCGCTTGCCCTGTCGCCTTTTCCGGGACCCGGTGCGTGTCGGAGGGTTCTGGGTTCCCGAGAGCTTTGAATGCACCGCTGGATGTATTTGGAGTCCCCGATGGGAATTGTCGGGGCCCTCGACGGAATTGTTTGGAGCTCCAATGCCATTGTGTGAGACGCCGGCGCGATTTGTGAGTGTTCAGGTGCGATTTGTGAGTGTTCAGGTGCGATTTGTGGGACCCACGTGCGAGCTTTCGGGGCCCCGGGGCGAGTTGTCGGGTTACGTATCTATGTCATGTGGAAAATTGGGCCCCATTGTGGCAGCCACTCACCAGCCACACCTGCAGGTGGGCTTTGGTTCTGATATGTAGATGACGCATCCTTGCAGGTACACACTTGACAACGAATGGTGGCTGAATATTATCCTTTTTTAATGTAATAAAAACCGCTGTCCCTATACGCTTACCTATATCACAATTATGATTGAAACTTTATAATTGCAACAAGTGTAAATTTTACGATGAAACTAAGAAAAATTACGACATATTGATATACATTGGTTAAGAAACATTGCGAAATATAAACATATACATTGGTTTTCAATAGTTGCATCGAAACCTGGCACGTAAGGGAATTAAAATCTGGAAGTTGAATTCCAGATTGTAGGGCCTATGTCTATAACAGTGTAGTTCATGGATCTAGCATACGTGTTGAGCTAATCTAGTAAACGAGGTAGACAAGCTTCATCGACTGATGAATCAGATTTAAAGAGGCTTGAGTACATTTAAGGGCAAACATCGAATCAGCTCTCCGGGTTCTCCTCTCTCCGGTCAGATCCTCACACCCCGTCTCGGGGGTGGGATAACCCCCCCCCCCTCTAATCTCCAAACTAAGCGTCGCACGAACGAAAGAGGTGTCATCGGAAAGGGCTCGACGAGTAGGGACAGACACCACCCCATTTTCCACCCCAAAAGTGACGTCACTAGGGGGCCTAGATTTTCACGACTTACATCATGTTTTTGGCTCTGGGGAGTTCATATTGGGGGATATTTGAAAAACCCAAAATTATTTGGAATCAGAAAAGGAAGGCGAAATTGACCAGGGCCATCAAATTTTAGGCCATCCAAAAATCAAAATGTTATTTTTTTTCGAAATTTCAAAGTTTTGAGTATTCAAGTATTCTTTGATTTTTCTTTCTCTAATGGGTAGAGCGGACCGAAAAACAGTGTTCGAAGTCAACTTGCTCTCATAAAAAATGCTTACTTTAGCCAGAATCTTCGATTTTAACTCTAATGGGCAAATATGCAAAACCAACATGTTATAAAAAAACGGTAAAAATATAAAATTCTTCCCGTGCGTTTTATTGTGTCCCTAAAGATAAGCAAACGTTGAAAGTTTCATTAAAATATCTTTATCCGTTAAAGCGTGACGACTGGTTGAGCTTTTTTGGAGGTGACCTCACTTGACCTTCACTAACTCGTTGACCCTAGATGACCTGACCTCAAAAGTTTGACACAACATGCAAAGTTGATGTGGCAAAAGGCATGCCAAATTTCGGCGCGCTGCCGCGCGCCGTTCTTTCACTATCCTCGGAAAACCCTACAGGGGTGTGGATAACAACCCCCCGAGACGGCGCGGGTTAAGCAATTTTAATCACGGTCTCACCAAGAACTATAACAAAAATTGTACCAAGAATGAAGGTCCCGAATCATGAAAATTGAACATGATGCTTACCCCGATTAACCTTGAAAACCTCCCCCGGAAATGTTACGTCTGGTTGGGCACGGCCGAACAATATGGCGAACATCGGGTTTGAGCTTAGTTGTGATGATGCGAAGCTTGCGCAGCAAGCACACATTGTTATTTTACTAAGGCTAGTGTATCATTGTTGCCATACCGATATTATACTACAGTACTTATACGATGTGATCATTCGGATGAAATAGCATAATTCAACATAAAAAACTCTACCAGTAATGTATAGTATATCCACTGCCGAAGCAAGTCACGTCGGCTTAGCCTTGTATTTAGTGTATAGGATTCGTATGAGCCGCAACATAATTTAGAGCTGATCTTCACCATTATATTCGTCGTGAGCTATGACAAACGGACCCGTACCAATGCATGCAATAGTTTTACACCTCCCGTGGCCAGGCAGCAGTGCTTTACCAGGGCGGTGTTGTACCACGAGCGGTCCAAAATCGAGAACAAAAACGGGCACGATCCATTTCTCGCCATCTCACAACATATCTCCAGCAGCAATGCACCGTTGGGGTTTAGGACGCATCAACTGCATGGGTTATACAGCGAGCAATGCACCCCGCACACGACAGACGTGCCACGAGCCGCGACTCTCGGCAACGTATATTCCTAGGCATGCCACGAGAAGCGACTCTCGGCAACGTATATTCACACACGTGCTACGAGAAGCGACACTCGGCAACGTATATTCACACACGTGCCACGAGACCCGATTCTCGGCAACGTATATTCACACACGTGCCACGAGACGCGACTCTCGGCAACGCATATTGCCAGACGTGCCACACAGCCGGGGAGCAGAGCCAGGGCCAACACATGGTGCACGTACAGCATGGTGACGCGCCACGGACGTCAGCACCAGACAGCCCGGCAACCCGCAGGGCGGCGCCGCCCACCGCCAGGCCACGCCCCCGCCGCACGAGAGGCCGCATTGTCCGCGGTGCCGTCATTGTAACGTCACACATCCGGCATGCCAAAACGTCACTCCGCCGGCGACTTTAACCCCGTGACATTAACAGCGTGCAGCATCGGTCTCGGCGACCGCCCGCCCCGCCCCGTCCAACCCGATACCCGGACCAATACTCTGCGGCCGATACCCGGACCACGCACGGACCAGATCACGCCTGGCCAGCCGCCTGGCATCCACGTCACCTGGTCCTGACCACAGCCCGCCGCCTCAGCCCGGGGGCCCCACTCCCTCTCGGTGGGCAGCCGGCCACCCTGATCTCACCAATGCGGCGCCCACGCGGCCAACAGGCCCACAACAGGCGAGCTTCGCACGACAACGGAATTCGCTGCAGAACGCCGGAGGCATCATCAATGCGGCGGAGATCGCCTCATGGCAACGAAGATCGCCTCGGCGCGGTCGCGCGCGTGCAACATCTTGCCAAGACCAGCCTCCGTCTCCTGCCCGTGGCTCACCAGACTGGCCGTTGTTGGAGTTTTCCACGACGCATTCGCCGAAGGACAACAAAGCCATCAGCGGAGGACAACACCACCCTCAGCGGAGGACAACACCGCCCTCAGTGGAGGACAACGCCGCCCTCAGCGGGGGACAACACCGCCCTCAGCGGAGGACAACACCGCCCTCAGTGGAGGACAACACCTCCGGGGGAAACCGCCCTCAGCGGGGGACAACACCGCCCTCAGGGAGGAAACGCCGCCCCAGGGGGACAACACGCTAGGAGCACCCCTCAGTGGAGGACAACGCCGCCCTCAGCGGGGGACAACACCGCCCTCAGCGGAGGACAACACCGCCCTCAGAGCGGAGGACAAATCAGCGGAGGACAACACCGCCCTCAGTGGAGGACAACGCCGCCCTCAGCGGGGGACAACACCGCCCTCAGCGGAGGACAACACCGCCCTCAGCGGAGGACAACACCGCCCTCAGTGGAGGACAACGCCGCCCTCAGCGGGGGACAACACCGCCCTCAGCGGAGGACAACACCGCCCTCAGCGGAGGACAACGCCGCCCTCAGTGAAGGACACCACCGCCCTCAGCGGAGGACACCACCGCCCTCAGCGGAGGACAACACCGCCCTCAGCGGAGGACAGCGCGGCCGTCCGGGCCTCGCTCTCGTCCGGCTCGCCGGTGGCCGGGCCGGAGCGCCTGCACCGGCGGAGTCTGTCCGGGCCGTGGCGACGCACAGCGGGCCGGCCAGAGCCACCGGCCTGCACGGTACGGCGCGGGGTCGGTCGGCGCCGCCAGGCCGTCACCGAGGTCACACGCCGCCGAGGTCAGCCTGATGGACACACGTTGACCTCGGCGGCCCGGCATACACATACACACATATACACACACATATTATATATATATATATATATATATATATATATATATATATATATATATATATATATATATATATATACACATACATATACACAAATACATATACACACACATACATATACACATACACACACATACATATGTATACATGCACATACACACATACATACATACACATACATATTTACACACGCATACACAGGGTGGGAATTAAGGCACTTCTTAAGAGATTCTATCTCTGAAAACATTTTTGCATTCCGGGTTTATACTGGATAGGATGGGCTTCACATGTACTCAGACAGAAATGTGGGAACAAAGATATCAATAAAAACAAACACAGAACGACACCAGAAAAAAAACGCCGGTTATTCCACTTACGGTCACCACTCAAACTAACCACTATTTGTAGCAGTCAGCAGCCGGACCACAGCTTCACACACTCCATCAATCTCAGCCACCGGAATTGCCGACAACGCGTCAACAGCGACTTGCAAGATGATGCGCATGCGCACTGAGAACACTGTTCTCCGGCTCTGGAACCGCGTCTCGGAAAACTTGTGTCCCTGCCACCCATATAGTGGGAAAGTTTGACAGGTTTAAGAGACGTTCTCCGGAGTCCCGGAGGCCACCGATCAGAATTGGCTGCGTTAGCGTTTTCTGTTCAGAAATCTGTCCGTCAACCAATCAATGCAAGGTAGTTTTTATATGACGTCATAACCATTAGCAACTTTGAACAGATGGTTAACAGTGTCATACTGCAAACACAAGACCTTGACTGATCTTTGCTCTGATCACATCCAACTGTGGCGTGTGCGGTAGCGGAGTTGCGTTCGTATTACGTAAGGAAATTGACTGCCTGGGTGGGTATGCGCTCTGAGCTGAAGGTGAAGTGTGAAGTATTTTTGTTTGTTTTTCATATGGCTAGCCTTGTACTGAGACCAACAGTGAAAGGAAAGCGCATTGTTCCTGTGCGTTATGAGAGACGAAACGGTGCTGATTATTACGAGTCACTGCCGGGCGGTGCCATCTATTGTTCACTTCTTTGTCCCTATGTTTTGACATTTGATTTGACCAAAAATGAGAATGCATATAACATGCATATTATGTAGGTACTGATTACATAGGTGTTTCCGGTCAGTTACTGGTAAACAGATTCCATGCATCAAAAAATGATGTCCATGAAAATGTACTCCGGAAGAAGTCGGTATGCCCTCCGACTCCCAACCCGGAAAGTAAGTTTCCCACTCTGCGCATACATATACACACACCTACATATACACATACACACACATGCATATGCATACACACATGCATATGCATACACACATGCACACATATACATATACACACATATACATACACATACATATAAAACCCAAGCCACCGCACGTGATGTACACACGCAGACCACGCGGGCCTGCTGCCACATGACATACACATACACATGCGTACACGTGAGACCCCTCCTCCGGCCGCGCGGGCCTGTCCCGCGGCGATAGGCGGCCGGCTGTGGTGCGGCCTGGGCCGGCGGCCGGGAGGGAGCCGTTCGTACCAGCCGACTATAGACGTGTGGGCGAGGCCCGGTGATAAGCGGCCGGCTGTGGTGCGGCCTGGGCCGGCGGCCGGGCCGGAGCCGTTCTGTACCCGCCGAATATAGACGTGTGGGCGAGGCCCGGTGCCGGACCGGCCGAACACGACACACCCGTCACCGACACATGTCAGAGTCGAGAGCGCCCACGCTGCATGCACGGCGCATGCATGCCCTTGACCTCTGCTGGTGCACCCTCGACGTCCTTCGCGCCACATCCACATGAGGCGCGTCATAATTCATCACCGACGCTGCAAGTGCGAAGGTCAAACACGTCATGTGCATGACACTTCCCCACCCTATCTAAGCACAGACATAAGCCTGTTTCAAGTTATCTCACTTGACCACTTCTTAGCCTTGCCCATGACCATATCACGTGTTGGAATGCCTTCCCTTTTCAGACGGTTGAGAATCTTCGGCCACCGCATAGTTGTAGCAGGTTAAAATCATGGTTGAGGCCCACTAGAAAAACTGATTTTAGTTACGTAGCGACTAAAACTGCCGCCGCAAACTTAGCCTGCTGGATATTTCTTACTGTTATTTTTCGCAAGTGGCATAAACCCGAGTACCTTACTCAATATTATCCTTTTCCGTATTCAAATAACCAATCATAAAGTAAATTGGTAATCAGTTGAGTTATGGGCTTATGATTAATATGATAGTCATATTAATCAACATGAGTTATGGGCATGGTAGTTTTCATGTTAGCAGGTGGTGCGTCGGCATTACATCAATCTCGGAAACTCATCACCAGGCATATATGGCCACAAAGTTGTTTTAACACATGCACAGCACCACCTAAATTGTTTGACCTTTTGAAACTTCTTGTGTTGGAGGGTGTACACACATTCGCCGCACGATTCCTATTTCATAGCCAAGTTCTGCAGTGCGTTTCCTGTTAGAATTCTGACAAAAATAAAATATTATCTTGCAAGTGCTTCTTTAACGTTTCGACCAGCTCTGGCCAATTGTAGCAAGTTTCAAGCAGTGAAAATCGGCCTCGGCCACTGCCCTGCACAAACTAGTGTCGTGTTCTGCCTCTTCTAGCCAACCCCGCATCGTCGACCTTCACACGTGCACCGGCTCTGGTCCTCGCACGTCCCGCCAAGCGCGTTTCAACCGCCACGCACGCGTACTTCGGCCCCATCTATGCACAGCTGTCGGGCAGGAGGAATCGGACGGCTCAGAAACACACAGCTTGCAATTTGCCGTACTGGAAACGCCGTGAGCGCTTCGAAGCCGCCATAGTATATTCCGGCATCCATACGATGCCCGCAAGGTTAGCCTCGATGAAATACACACGTGGAATCAATAGACGTCGCCAGAGCATGGTTGGCAACTCGAGATTTTCGAGACATAGCAGCTGCTTGTATCACTTGCATTTCGCCCTACTCACAACTCGAACACCCCCTGATTTCTGCCATCCCCCACGTGGCGCGGAACCACCCGCGACCATTCCCGTCGAAACCCACGTGCTAGTCCGGCCCACGGCCGACCAGCGTTCATCCTCGACAATATCTCGCTTGACCCTGATGACCGGACGGCCGTGACCTGGCCGAGGGGTCGTGACCTGGCCGAGGGGTCGTGACCTGGCCGAGGGGTCGTGACCTGGCCGAGGGGTCGCGACCCTGACGTGCAGCCGGGCCGCCACAAGCGCCCGACGGAGGACTGCCGCCTGCCTGCCGCCCAGCCGCACCCAGCCCCGGCCGCTGCCTGTCTAGTCTCTGCCACTGCGAGGCGGCACCGCTGGCCTCCGCGGCCGGCCGGCCGACGTCCCGCCGCCAGCTGACAGCCAGCGGCAGCGGCGGCGGCCCGGACGTCGGCTGGCACGGCCGGCCGACGTCCCGCCGCCAGCTGACAGCCAGCGGCAGCGGCGGCGGCCCGGACGTCGGCTGGCACGGCCGGCCGACGTCCCGCCGCCAGCTGACAGCCAGCGGCAGCGGCGGCGGCCCGGACGTCGGCTGGCACGGCCGGCCGACGTCCCGCCGCCAGCTGACAGCCAGCGGCAGCGGCGGCGGCCCGGACGTCGGCTGGCACGGCCGGCCGACGTCCCGCCGCCAGCTGACAGCCAGCGGCAGCGGCGGCGGCCCGGACGTCGGCTGGCACGGCCGGCCGGCCGACGTCCCGCCGCCAGCTGACAGCCAGCGGCAGCGGCGGCGGCCCGGACGTCGGCGGCACGGCCGGCCGACCGACGTCCCGCCGCCAGCTGACAGCCAGCGGCAGCGGCGGCGGCCCGGACGTCGGCGGCACGGCCGCCGGCCGACGTCCCGCCGCCAGCTGACAGCCAGCGGCAGCGGCGGCGGCCCGGACGTCGGCGGCATCGGCCGGCCGACGTCCGCCCGACCGTCCGGGCCGCCGCGTCATCAGCTAACCAGCTGCGTGTCCCGACTACTCAGCCGGCGACATCAGCCGGCGACATCAGCTGGCGACATCACTCGGCGACATCAGCTGGCGACATCAGCCGGCGACATCATCTGGCGGCGGAGCGCAGTCTCCAGCCGCAGAAGGCCACGGCCAGCGCGGTGACGATACAGTGGAGGATCTTCCGCCGCTGGTCGTCCCTCCGCACCAGCACCACCGGCGAGCCGGAGCTGAGGGAGTGTAGCGGCAGCCTGCGGCGGGTCAGGTCAGGTCAGGTCAGGGTGTACAGTGCACAGGGTGTACAGATATCCCGCCGCACCAGCACCACCGGCGAGCCGGAGCTGAGGGAGTGTAGCGGCAGCCTGCGGCGGGTCAGGTCAGGTCAGGTACAGGTCAGGGTGTACAGATATCCCGCCGCACCAGCACCACCGGCGAGCCGGGGCTGAGGGAGTGTAGCGGCAGCCTGCGGCGGGTCAGGTCAGGTCAGGGTGTACAGTGTACAGGGTGTACAGATATCCCGCCGCACCAGCACCACCGGCGAGCCGGAGCTGAGGGAGTGTAGCGGCAGCCTGCGACGGGTCGGGTCAGGTCAGGTCAGGGTTACAGATATCCCGCCGCACCAGCACCACCGGCGAGCCGGAGCTGAGGGAGTGTAGCGGCAGCCTGCGGCGGGTCAGGTCAGGTCAGGGTGTACAGATATCCCGCCGCACCAGCACCACCGGCGAGCCGGAGCTGAGGGAGTGTAGCGGCAGCCTGCGGCGGGTCAGGTCAGGTCAGGGTGTACAGTGTACAGGGTGTACAGATATCCCGCCGCACCAGCACCACCGGCGAGCCGGAGCTGAGGGAGTGTAGCGGCAGCCTGCGGCGGGTCAGGTCAGGTCAGGGTGTACAGTGTACAGGGTGTACAGATATCCCGCCGCACCAGCACCACCGGCGAGCCGGAGCTGAGGGAGTGTAGCGGCAGCCTGCGACGGGTCGGGTCAGGTCAGGTCAGGGTGTACAGATATCCCGCCGCACCAGCACCACCGGCGAGCCAGAGCTGAGGGAGTGTAGCGGCAGCCTGCGACGGGTCAGGTCAGGTCAGGGTGTACAGATATCCCGCCGCACCAGCACCACCGGCGAGCCGGAGCTGAGGGAGTGTAGCGGCAGCCTGCGGCGGGTCAGGTCAGGTCAGGGTGTACAGATATCCCGCCGCACCAGCACCACCGGCGAGCCGGAGCTGAGGGATTGTAGCGGCAGCCTGCGGCGGGTCAGGTCAGGTCAGGGTGTACAGATATCCCGCCGCACCAGCACCACCGGCGAGCCGGAGCTGAGGGAGTGTAGCGGCAGCCTGCGACGGGTCAGGTCAGGTCAGGTCAGGTCAGGGTGTACAGATATCCCGCCGCACCAGCACCACCGGCGAGCCGGGGCTGAGGGAGTGTAGCGGCAGCCTGCGGCGGGTCAGGTCAGGTCAGGGTGTACAGTGTACAGGGTGTACAGATATCCCGCCGCACCAGCACCACCGGCGAGCCGGAGCTGAGGGATTGTAGCGGCAGCCTGCGGCGGGTCAGGTCAGGGTGTACAGATATCCCGCCGCACCAGCACCACCGGCGAGCCGGAGCTGAGGGATTGTAGCGGCAGCCTGCGGCGGGTCAGGTCAGGTCAGCGGCTACCGATATCCCGCCGTGAGAGAAGCGCCACGGGAGAAGCGCACGTGTGCAGTAGCAATCCGGAGTTGTTGTTTTTATTTATACAAAACAAATTACTTCCCGGTGACGTCCATTTTCAAGTACCAACAACAAAACACGTCAGCCCCGCTGTATGACACACATTCATCAAATAGCAGACTATCAGCCGACCCCCACCGATTACACAGCCTTGTACTGTCCTACTCGTCCCGAATGAGCTGCTCAGAATATCAGCCGGCCCCACCGATTACACAGCCGGCCCCAACAATTACACAGCCGGCCCAAACAATTACACAGCCGGCCCCATCGATTACACAGCCGGCCCCACCGATTACACAGCCGGCCCCACCGATTGCACAGCCCCAGTACTGTCCTACTCGGGCCGAATGAGTTGCATGGCAGGACACCAGGCACCTCGCTACACGCAGCGGTAGTGTCGTCAAACCAGCGCATGAAATACCGACGACGCGACACACGAGCCAACTGCAGCCGAGTATTAAACCACCATAACATTACTAGAATTTGGCAACCTGACCGGATTTTACGTAAATCCGGCTAGTTTGCCGGATTCTTTTTTTTCTTTTGTCTTCTTTCCATGTCGTCCTCTCATCCTAACGGATGAGACGTCCTACATCCTGACGGATGTACATTGGTAGATTTCGAACTAGCTCCAAAGTGATGCTCACAATACGGATGGAGCTCCTTTCATTCACTGGTTGAGCCGCCCCCCCCCCCCCCGGGACCACCTTCTACCTCCAAGCGCCCTCCCTCGATGTCAGACGTTCGGGACGCTGAGGGGTGGGGATGGGCAGCTACAGTCGCAGTCAGTCGTCAACTATATCAAGTCACTCACCCCCCCCCCCGCACCGTCTCGTGAGGCCTGCATCGAAGGGAAGGGAGCTGGGGAATAACTGAAGCTGTGCTGGACTCGGGGACGTCTATGGAAACACTAATTACGACCGCTGCTGCAGGAAAAATGCCCGCCATTTCCTCGGCTAATTCAAAGTGTAGAATGAATGTGAAAACGAAGACTAGAGATGACAACACGACGACCTGCCATCGTCCGAGTGCTGACCTGCCGGCAGGACGCCGTGCCGGCGGGCACTGTCGCGCCTCGACTCACTTGAGCAGACGGGCTGAGTCGTGTTCCACCTGGTACTTGCAGCAGGGGTCCCACTGCCAGCTGATGCTGTAGAGAGAGGTGCACGCCACTGACACCCCGGCCCACGGCACGCACACGGTCGGCAGTCTGGTCCAGATCACACCTGACGATACACAGCAACACGTCATACCTCAACACGGCACGCACACGGTTTGGTCCAGACCACACCTGACGATACACAGCAGCACAGTGATCAGCACAGTCTGGTCCAGATCATACCCGGCGATACACAGCAGCACAGTGATCAGCACAGTCTGGTCCAGATCATACCCGGCGATACACAGCAGCACACAGTGATCAGCACAGTCTGGTCCAGATCATACCCGGCGATACACAGCAGCACACAGTGATCAGCACAGTCTGGTCCAGATCATACCCGGCGATACAGCAGACACAGTGATCAGCACAGTCTGGTCCAGATCATACCCGGGATACAGCAGCACAGTGATCAGCACAGTCTGGTCCAGATCCATAACCCGGCGATAACACAGCGGACACAGTGATCAGCACAGTCTGGTCCAGATCATACCCGGCGATACACAGCAGCAACAGTGATCAGACATTGGTCCAGATCATACCCGGCGATACACAGCAGCACAGATCAGCACAGTCTGGTCCAGATCATACCCGGCGATACACAACAACAGTGATCAGCACAGTCTGGTCCAGATCATACCCGGCGATACACAGCGGCACACAGTGATCAGCACAGTTGCACACCACGCTCCCGCACGGTGAGCGCGCTGTGTATAAGTGATAATGGCGGGGTGTTGACACGAGCGATGTTAGTATTATAACAGCCACTGTACTCGTCAGGTGGGCTGCATCCAACACCACCTTTTGACCAGGTGTTCCTCCGGTCTTCACACCAGACGACCATCGGAGAAGCTGTTGGTGGGGAAGTGGTGTTCTACCCAACAGGTTGGCAGCAGCAGTCAGAACATGACCAGCACCGCGTTAGAACACACCGGAGATTGTCCTCCCCAGCTCTGGCTCTTATTAAAACCGCACTGTACTCAGCGCAGATAATTTTTGCTGTCAGCCCAGCTCTTGCTGCAGGCAGCGGAATGAGAAGGGAGCATTAGGCAGCTCACATTTACCCACGATGCAGCTCTAAACCTATACAAACAAGGTCTAAAAGTAAACTTGGCGGTGATTTTATCACGGCACTTCCCTTATAACATAGCTTCGTATCAATTACCTTGATACCACCAGTCCCCACCCCACCGGGGGTGGACCAAAGCCCTCGAAGTTTAGCTTGTGAGCGTGTGAGTGTTCGGCAGGAGCGCTTCCCGCGTGTAAGTCAACATAACCGTAACAAGTGTACCATAAATTGAAGCCACATGTTAATGTTAATTTTGCCACTAATGTGAGATTTAGCGTCGCTGATGATTTTGTAGCCAAAACTTGCGGACACTATTGCCAGGTGTATGAATGAATAAGCTGATATACTGTGATGCACTATAAACTGTGATGAACTGTGTATAAACTGTGATGAACTGTGTATAAACTGTGATGAACTGTGTATAAACTGTGATGAACTGTGTATAAACTGATGAATATCTACCTTGATTTTGGGTACTGACGGCGCCTAATGGTCACCAGATCGCCAAGTCCCTCCCCGCAAACAGGTCCCAGCATGACCCAGTCATCACCGGAAGCGACAGGCCGCCTGGAAGACAAGGCCGCCAGAGCCCTGCCAAACGATGTCAGTCCCTGACGACCTCAGATTGGGGAGTCCAGTCTTCAGCAATATTGGCGTTCATGACGAGAAAATCACAAGCTTTATGACATTGATTCACATTTGCTATTCCGACTGCTTGGCATCGCGAGCACTTGGCTGCGTGGTTCGGCTGTTGAACGGGCGACCGACCGCACGTGTGTACCATTGTACACGCACAGCGTGCAGCAGCTGTTCAAGCTGTGAATGGCCCAGCCCAGAGCGGGATGAGAACGGAGATAGGAAGAAGAACCTTGGATTATTTTACGACGTATTCAATCGCTAGGTCATATAGCGTCGCCAACCTCTCACGCCGATTGGTTAGTTAGTTAGTTATTAGGGCTTTAGGGCGCATCGACTACAGCGGTCATGTAGCGCCCATCACGCCGATTGGTCGCGGGTGGACTCGGTAAATGCCGTCGGTTGTGAGATTCGAACCCACAATCTTCGATCAAGAGTCCCACGCTCTACCAACCGAGCTACCGCGGCCCCGAGAACGGCGATAGGAAATGCAGCGATCATAACAGGGAACTTAAAAGTCAGCGCATTTCCTTTAGGTGGTATATGAAGTAGTCGACGTGGAAGGTGACTCTCCGAAACTGATAGCTGTGACGTCACTCTCAGGATATAGCAATCAGTGCAATACGTATATTTATCCTTTCTCGCATTCACTAAGTTCAGCTACAGATGAATACTTAGCGGGTATTCACGCGCTGAAGAACAATGCTTTGCGAAAAGAGATATTGACGTTATGCATGCCTTTTGGTGTCAACTACAAGATCTGAGCAACATCAAGGCTGCTCGCGCATAATAGTTAGTCCAGCCATCATAATTCTGAAAATTGACAAGAAGCTACTAGCATTTGGAAATCAGTGTAATGGAAAGTTGTTTGTAACCAACATTCGACAGTGTAAGATTTGACAACCTTGCAACTTTTTATATTTCAACATCATTTTATAGCTGCCATACACACAACTTAATCAACGACATCGCGAGTTCCGACGTACTGCTCCCACTCCACGAAACGAGCTTCGCGACTGTGGCGTGCGAGGTGACGTCAGGTCACGTGACTCACCGGCCAGCATGGCGCCGAGCCCGGACAGCACGGCCGTCTTGTGCAGGAAGTTGCCCACGCTGATCCACCTGGAACGCACGCCACAGGCGCATCCAGCCCACCGTGTCGGGAGGCTGCCTCGGGGAGCGGCGGAGTACTTGGGGCGGTCGAAAAAACTGCACCCAATTGAAGAAGAAAAACTCGGTTCCGGGATGACACGAGAATAAAGGGGTGAATAAAGGTGGGGTGAAACAAACATTGGCTCAAGGAAGGGAGTCAACAAATGAAGCTACGCTTATTTTTCGAGAACTTTGGTCATTATGATGACATGAACATACATGACTGCATTACCCCGCCGCTGGATCCGCCCCTGACGGCAGACACTGCACCGCCAGGCAGACACACCGGCCGCCACCATTGGTGCTGGCGACCAAAGACAGGTGGTCGAAGCGCCCCGAAGCGCAAATCACAACCAAATACACCAGCTGGGGACACCAGTCAGAGGCGGACGATGGTTGGTTATTGGTTTTTACGACACGTCGACCGTTGAGTCATGTAGCGTCGCCAATCTCTCACGCCGATTGGTCGCGGGCGAAGAGTAGCGACAGGTGAGACTCGAACCCACAACCTTTCGATTGTGAGACGAGCATCTTACCCCTAGACCACTCGTCCCCGTCAGAGGCGGACCAACTGACTCTGTCGTCCACCCGTCCACCCGCACGGACACGGGACGTCGGCACACGTCGGCACACCGACACCGTCGATCAACCAGCAGGCCACATTCGCCAGGTGCCGCGACTCGGACAACGGAACCCTCACGCCAACAAACATGCTCAGGTGGGATCCGAGGTGGGGACAAACAGCTGTGCCCTGGATTTTTGTCACATATAATATTATCCTCTCCAAGAAATTATAACCTACTCTTTGGCGCTGTTCAACACCAATTGCAGAGGTCTTGCGCTTTGCTAAAAAGGTCATGAATTAGCTGTTGAGTGCAACACGTAGCTTCTGATGTCAGAAATCGAATGAAAATTATCTTCTCCAAGTTGTATGGCTACACAATTTTCCTCTCGATATTCTGGATGTCAAAACCGAACCCAATCCCGGGTGGGACTCAGTGAACTGCGCACGGGCCACCATCCAAACATAAATGGGCTGTATGTTGGCTGTTGTTGTGGCGTGTCCTCCGCGTGGACGGCGGCCTCGTCGAGCCGGGCGTGCCCGGTCACCTGGCGGTCTCGTCGCCCAGTCTGGTGGGCTCGATCACTATGGTGTGGCAGCCGGCCTCCAGGGCGCGCTCCAGCTCCACCTCGAAGCGGACCAGGTCCTGGCTGTCCTGGTACAGCTCGCGGACGATGGCCACGTCCTCTGGCCGCGGCCCGTCCCTGTCGGCAGGGCACGGCACGGCACGGCGGTCAGAGCTCAGCTCTGACCGGCCCGTCCCGGACCTCGCACGGCTCGTGTTTCAAGATGACGCTGGTGGGAAAGGTCTGAAAGGATGTTTTGAAGACTGTTGGTTTGAAAGGACACGGTCGCGATTGTCCAGTAGTGTGCGGATATTGAAGGCCTTGTTGAAAGGCAAAGACATGCTGCACTCACGTGTTGGATGCTCAATAAATGCAAGATGGAATTGGTGACCATGACGTTTGTACATGCCACCAGCGCTAGACTGCCTTCAATTGTACATGCCACCAGCGCTAGACTGTCTTCAATTTGCATATCATGAACATTGAAGCACAAAATCACATTTATTTCACAACCAGGGTCTATAAAGTATGGAGCAAAGACCAGATATTCATCATCATCATCATCATCATCATCATCATCATCATCATCAATAGATGACATGGTAGCAACCTGATGGAGGTACAACTCATTGCTTGTGCAAACATTTCACTTATGAGGTCTGAAACCAAGCATTGCCTGACATGCATGAAGCTTATGCTGAAGGATAATCTTCAATTTCTGTAAGCTGTAACAGGGGAATATAGGTTTTTTCTTCAATCCGTGATACTTCAGTACCAGAGTCCGTGATCACCACCTAGAAGCATGATGAAGCTCCATTACCAGTCACCACATGCTTAGCACTAGTATGAAGTACTTATAGAACTGGAGTGTGGAGTGTTCACAACTGATGGGAGTTGTCCCTCAAAAGACAGCCACTCAAACACCCCACACCAGTTGGAGAATATACAAACAAATGCTGAGAGCAAAAGCATACATCATGATTCATGCATGCAGGCATGAATGAGCAGTGAATGCAGTAATGCACCTTACATATTATCATGCTAATTATGTTTAAAGAAAGGCATCACACATCATCATCATCATCAAGTATCTCCATTTGACAGTTTCAGTGATTAGATTGCAGTTCATGAGCACATAAATTATATGAATGGTAATGTTTGGAATTCCATTATAAAACTTACCCTATATTGAGGCCATATTCAGCCATGTCGATGAAAAGAATCCTTAGTTGATGTTCTCAAAACAGCAGTTTCCTCATAAAGTGATGGGATAATATTGTACAAATAATCTGCAAAACATGGGATCGAGCTATGCATTAAATTGCACCTGGAAATGAAAACAAACATCAGCCCATGGATGGATACTTTTCTCCAGAATAAAATATAAGGTTAGGAAAACAAAACTAGGATGCAGGTCATGGGAATCAAACCACATCCCTCCAAGATATGGGTTGAACTACCCTATAGCTATACAAAGAAACCACCTCTCAGACACATGGGGTAGCACTTCTTGAATAATTATTCTGTCATAACTCAGTATGCTTGAATGTCATACAAAAGTGAGGTCATCAGGAAGCTGTACTGTGCATATGTCAGGCCACATTTGGAATACTGTGTCCAAGCTTGGTCCCCTAGTTATGAGAAAGATCGTTGGCTTTTAGAGAGAGTACAAAAGAGGGCAACACAAATGGTTAATGGTATAGGCAACCTGGCATATGAGGAAAGATTGAAGAAATTGAATATGTTTTCACTTAGATATAGAAGGCTGAGAGGAGATCTCATTGAGGTTTTTAAATTTGTTCATGGTCAGGAACAGGGATATCTCAGGGAAATGTTTGAATTTAACAGAAATGATGCAATTAGAGGTCATCAATTCAAAATTAAAGTTAATCACAGCAGGACAAGGTTAACACAGTCTTTCTTCACCAACAGGGTAGTAGAACACTGGAACCAGCTGCCAGGAACCATTGTCAGTAGCAACACACTGAACATCTTTAAAAATGGCATGGACAATCATTATAAGAATATGGGGCCTGTTTTTCTGTATTCCAGGGAGGGTTGATCAACAGATTTGGTGGGCAACTGGTTCAGTGTCCAAAGTGCAACCAACCCTTGTGGCTCATGGTTGCACTGATCTTTTATGTCTGTATGTCTTATAAACATGGTATTCTGAAGAAAATCTCACCCCAAAAACTCCTTTTAAGACAATAATACCCATCTCACATGCTCTCTATTTCTCGATTCAACCCATTTTTGTGTGAAAAAAGTCCAAATTAAATGGAAAATCTGCCCAAATTTGACCTAACAAAACCCAATGCCTTTGTTTGCTTCATGGAGGAAAATGTTAAATTTCTTGTTAATACCTTAAAGTATAACACTACCACATAAAGTATAATACTATACTACTATAAAGTATAAAACTACCACACATCAGCAAGTCAGTAATCAAGAACAGCAGGACAGTTCAACATCAGTAGATTTTAGATGATGCAACATCCATATATTTTAGATGATAAAACGAGTAAATTTGCAGCTTCATGAAATTCATGAATTCTTGGAATTTCTCTTCCAATGCAGTGTCTTTGACATAGACATACAGACATAAAATAGCAGTGCAACTATGAGCCACAAGGACCCTTCTTGGTTGCACTCTGGACACTGCACCAATTTCCCACCAAATCTTAATATCAGCCCTCCCTGGAATACCTAAAAGCAAGCCCCCTATTCTCATGATTGTCTATGCTGTTTTTAAAGATGCTACTGACAATGGTTTCTGGCAGCTGGTTCCAGTGTTCTACTACCCTGTTGGTGAAGAAAGACTAACCTTGTCCTGCTGTGATTAACTTTAATTTTGAATTGATGACCTCTAATTGCATCATTTCTATTAAATTCAAACATTTCCCTAAGATATCCCTGTTCCTGACCATGAACAAATTTAAAGACCTTGATGAGATCTCCTCTCAGCTTTCTATATCTAAGTGAAAACTTATTCGATTTCTTCGATCATTCCTCATATGCTAGGTTGCTTATACCATTAACCATGCTTGTTGTCCTCTTTTGTACTCTCTCTAAAAGCCAACAATATTTTTCATGACTAGGGGACCAAGCTTGAACACAGTATTCCAAATGTGGCCTGTCATATGCACATTGAAGCTTCCTGATGACTTCCTCACTTGTGTATGATACATTCCTATGTACTGCCCCAAGCATTCTTAGTGCCTTCTTGATGCTATGAATGTGGTTAGCATGAATGCAATCACTGATTTCCTCTGCAAATGCATATTTTTCAGTTGGGAAACAAAATATCAACCCAAGTGGGTTGGAGTTTGGTAACATAGCATAACAAGTAATCTCCAAAATAAAGAAAACATGTAACATAAACAAACCTAGGTAACCTAGCCTAACATTCCATGCAAGAAGGCAAATGGTATTTAATGGACAATTTCCAAAGAACTTTTTTCCTCAAAAACTTTCCAATATAAAAGACTAACCTAGCCTAGCCCGACATGCTTTTGAATAAAATAATCAATGATTTTAAAAAAAATCCAACTTAAAACAAAAGCCTAACCTAATGCCTTTGTTTGCTTCATGGGAGTAAAATGTATTGAAAATTTGTCTCGTAGATACACTAAACTGCAATAATACCGGTAGGTAGATATTTGTAACTTTTGCACTTCATCTTAACACTAAGTAGGCAAGTCCAGTAATCTTGGAGTATTACCCCTCATGCTTTCTTTATATCAACAATGTATCTGAGTAACCATCAGCTGACTGCCAGTCAGCTGTTGGTGACGTCACTCAAACGTACAGAAACAACACTTCCAGGCGAGTGCACTGAATGACCCCAGGAAATCACCAGTAATAATTTTAAGGGGTCGATGTCAGAGTGGGAAACTTACTTTCTGAGTTGGGAGTCGGAGTGCATACCGATTTCTTCCGGAGTACATTTTCATGGACATTATTTTTTTATACATGGAATCTGTTTACCAGCAACCGACCGGAAAAACCTAAATCAGTACCTACATAATACGCATAAGTAATATCATTCTCATTTTTTTGTCAAATCAAATGCCAAAACATACAAACAAAGAAGTGAACAATGGATGGCACCGCCCGGCAGAGACCCGTAATAATCAGCACTGTTTCGTTTCTTATAACTCACAGGAGAAATGCGTTTTCCTTTCACTGTTGGTCTCAGTACAAGGCTAGCCATATGAAAAACAAACAAAAATACTTCACACTTCACCCTCAGCTCAGAGCGCATACCTACCTACGCAGCCAATTTCCCACGTAATACGAACGCAACACCGCTACCGCACACGCCACAGTTGGATGTGATCAAAGCCAAAGGATCAGTCAAGGTCTTGTGTTTACTGTTAACTTGTGTGGACACTGTTAACCATGTGTTCAAAGTTGCTAATGGTTATGGCGTCATATACAAAATACCTAGCATTAATTGGTTGACAGACAGATTTCAGAACAGAAAATGCTAACGCAGCCAATTCTGATCGGTGGCCTCCGGGACTCCGGAGACGTCTCTTAAGACTGTCAAAGTTGCCCACTATAGGGTGGCAGAAACACAGGTATTCCGAGACGGGGCTCCAGAGCCGGAGAACAGTGTTCTCAGTGTGCATGCGCATCATCTTGCAAGTTGCTGTTGGCGCGTTGTTGTCGGCAATTCCGGTGGTTGAGATTGATGGAGTGTGTGAAGCTGTGGTCCGGCTGCTGACTGCTACAAAAAGTGATTAGTTTGAGTGGTGACCGTAAGTGGAATAACCAGCGTTTTTTTGGGTGTCGTTCTGTTTGTTTTTATTGATATCTTTGTTCCCACATTTGTGTCGGAGTACATGTGAAGCCCATCCTATCCAGTATGAACCCGGAGTGCAAAATTTTTTTCAGAGATAAAATCTCTTAAGAAGTGCCTTAATTCCCATCCTGGTCGATGTGGTGCTCATCCATGGGCATCAGCAACAAATTTATGTCTATGAAGCAGTTGCAGAGGTATATATTCAGGGCTTCACAGAACATATTCCTTTGATGGGTGGTGGTTGAGATGGCACTTTAGATACAGCACAAGGAATTTCCTGCTAGGGGAGGGTGTGGAGATATTTCACGATGGTGAAAACCTAACCTAACCTAACACTAACCTAAACTAACCCAACCCTTATCAATATTCCTGGTAACACCTTGGGTCATTCGGTGCACCCAACTGGTGGTGTCTCGGTACGTTTGAGTGGCATCACCAACAGCTGCCTGGCAGTCAGCTGACGATAGCTTGGATACATTATTGAGATAAAGGAAGTTTGAGGGGTAATACTTGAAGAATACCGTTAAGTCCTACCTACCTAGGTATGACCTAGGTAGGTAGGTATATTACCTATCCCACTCAAAGCCCCTTTGTGCTGTTATTACCCCCAACACATTCTAAATACAAATCAACAACTTTTAAAATATGTACCTCTATAACAACACCGACATTTTCCACATCCCTCAAACAAAACATTCGACATTCACGTCCATGAAGTTAGCGGTACTTCCTCAAGGTAAACAAAACAGGTTCTTGGGAGATTAATTTGACGTCATCAATGAGCAGATAGTGCTCCCAAGGATATATATACCAAGATACCTTTACTAGAAGGTAGATCGAAGTTTTCCTTCAAGCCCGCATGACGTCATCCGAAGGTTTTTATTATGGTATCAATATGGTTGCAGAAGACTTTTCTCAAATCATACGCAATGGTTACTTTTATTTTGCTTCCTCTACAAGCAAATATATTATCTTCCGCTGATTTATTAATCTAAATCTATTAATCTTATTAATCTTGTCCTGTTCTTTCCAGTGAACATTTGTTCCGACACATATTGTTCTCATGCATAGGCAAGGTTGGATTTGTGCATTGTAATCTTGCATGTTGAGAGGAATATTATGTAGTCATCCAGTGTGGAGATTATTTGTGTTCAAACCTTATGCATCGTAACTCAATTTGCACCCCTTTTCGATGAATTTTGAGCACTTTTACTTGATCACAGCAGCTCATTGTCAAACTTAGGAGGTAACATAGGAGATTCAACCCCCAGATGAGAAAACAAGAAACAATTTTCTGGAGAGGAGAGTGTTCTGGATTCCAAAAATCCAGGAGCAGCCTATTTTTCAAAACATGTACCTACCTACCTACATTGACATACAACAGTCGTTAGCAACATAGCTTTTTTCTAGGCCAGCTAGACCCAGGGCATGGTGCATTATTCCTTGATTAATTTTGCATGGATTATTGACGATACGTGCATAATTGAACATTTATGTACAATACAATCATCATGCTATGAATGCCTTCCCGAAACTTTCCACGAGTTGCAGTCTGATTTCCTGTAGTATGAATTCAGCATCTAGATATAATGTTTCAATGTAACACATCTCTGTTTCAAGTGTCATGCCTTACTGTGCAGTATCAGAGCATAGAGGTGGCACTGGGCAGGCAACTTTAATAAGGAAGAAATCTGATTACACCATTTTTATCAGGAAAATATCTTAGCATACAATAAAACACGTCTAAGTTCTCAAATGTTGGGGAACCAAGAGTATGCTCCAAGCATTTCAAAGAAATTGAAAAGAGAAGAAACCTAAAGAAAGAACTGCTCAACCCTGCCTATTTGCAGAGAAGCAAATGTCTCCTACCATCAGCTATTCCCACCGTAATATTCCCACCAGCCAAAACCCTGGGCAATCCTGAAACTTGTTGTATTATTGATGTTTACATCATTTGCAAGATTACTTTGTTGTGTTTTTCCTGCTTCGTTTGCATGTTGACAATGTTTTTCCTCCACCAAAGAAAAAGATGGATAGGCCTGGTTAGGTTATGTCCTTTTATTTCAAGATTTTGATACTTTTCTCTGAGAAAATAGATCAGGCTAGCTAATTTTATGCTAGGTTACCTTGCAACTTCTAAAGCTTTAAATAATTAGTTATTGTATATGAACCAATTGAAAGCCCCCTTTTTTGGTATTATTTCGCTTTTCAACCAATTTTTGTGCTTGTTGGTAAAAAATATGTTCTTTGTGCACTGAAATAACAATCACGATAAGACCCTCATGTCAAGCATTTACCAATAAGTTATAGCTACACTAAGTTAGGGTCAAGGGTATGAGAAATATATGATTTTGGTCAGATCTGCTGACTGAAATGGTGCATTTATGAGCTACATTTGTTTACAGAATGGACAAAGAATGATATCAGGTGAAAATGTATCCATTAGATACATTTACATTTGAACAAGTTTTTTTATCCTATATAGTGGGCTGGATATAAAATATTTTAACCAGTTTGTACATTTCTTCTGTTCTATCATAAAACTTAGTCTCGAATACAAGCATAATCCTTTTTGTTGAACAAAATAGCATAGTTCTTGTCATAGGAACACATGTTCAACTTTATTGACGAAAATTATCAAGTCTTTTGGAATGGCATTATATAGGTTTTGTTTAGGTGATTGGAGCACGATTGCTCGATGTCCTGACCTGTGTAATTTAAGTATATATCTCAAACCTAGTATAAAGGAGAGGTTATCATGAGATAACAAGTGAGTGATGCCTATATTTAGGTTGATTCTTTCCATCAACAATTATAAGATTTGTGTAAAATGCCGCCACAAGCCACGGTCTTCACTGCGGAGTTGATGGCCATCAACAAAACTCTTGCATACATCGAGGTTGACGACGATATTTTACATGTTATTTTGACTGGTTCTCTGAGCAGTCTTGTGGCGTTGCGCAGTTTTAACCAGCAACATGTCATCGTACGAGACATTTTATCGCACCTTACTTCGCTGCATCGCATGGGAAAACAGGTCATACTTTGCTGGATTCCAGCATATGTCGGAATCCGTGGTAACGAGCTGGCCGACAGGGCTGCAAGGCGTGCAGCACAAGCGCAAAGGAGTCGCGTTCTCCCACTTCCTGCCAGTGACTACTACCCAATTATCTCATCATTTATTCTCAGACAGTGGTAGGGCAAATGGGACCAAGTGGAATTCAACAAATTAAAGCAAATCAAACCATACTTAGCTCCGTGGCCCTCGTCCTTCAGCCAAACTAGAAGGGACGAGGTAGCCATCTGTCGTCTCAGATTGGTCACACTCTAGCAACACATAGGTATTTATTGTGCGGGGACGACAGGCCGAAATGTGTTAGGTGTAATGCCGCGCTGACTGTGCACCATGTGCTGGTGGCGTGCCAAGCATACACAGAAGAAGGTAGGCGCCACTTCGGATATGATGCGAATGCTCTGAGGTTGAAGGACTTATTGGGAGATTATTCCCGATTTATACACAATGGAGCAGTTTTGTGCTTCCTTGCGGAGATGGGATTTGACGTAATATATGCACCTGCCTAACTGATTATTTGTTTCCCCAGATCTTATATCAAGCGCCTTAATAGCTACCGATGTTTTATATTCGTTTGTGACAGTCTGACGCGTGCTTAGGCAACCTTGTTATGGGTGCAATATAACCCAATGGGGTTGACGCACCCTAAACCCCAATAATCATCATTAAAATGGCAAACATGCATAGGAAGTCCCTGGGCCATTTTTGATCACAATGTTGTTTTTCTGGTATTTTCTGATTTGACACTCATTCCTTTGGAAAATGAAAACTTCCAAAGATATAAGCACTTTAAGTTCAAGTACTTTTATCTAAGAAATCAGTCCAAGAAAAGAATATCAAAAACATTGAAATAACTTTTTTTAAAACAAGTAAAAATTTTACTACATATACCTGCTATCCCATCTCAACAACATATGGGAAGTGTGTGGAAAAGGTTTTGGTGTGGTGGTATATAATGAAAAATAACATACAATTATCAATGAAAATTAATGCAACCTAACCTAGCCTACTGATGTTGGACGGCCTAAAACCTACTGATGTTGAATCACTTAAACGCACTGATATTGGATTACTTAAAACCTACGGATGTTGGATTGCCTAAATATGATTTTAAAATGTGATTTTCAAAACAAATTGCAGAGGATTGTCCATAATAGCCACTGTACGTGGAGGACATGTATCGTGAAATAAATAAATAAATATATAAATAGGAAGACGTCAGCCTTCCACAGCCGCCGGCTGCCAGCGACCATTGTGCAGACAGCGGGTCAGGCGTGCACGGTCCAGTTCGCGGACCGTCGATAGGTCATTCACATAATGACCAGAACAGGTCGCGAGTGGTGCCGTTGCTGTATCCGTTCCCGAAGCCGTCCCCGTCGGCTCCTGCGACGTCATTTGCGCGAGGGGTATCTCAGCTGAGGCCACCATCAGTGGCAGCCTTACCCGCTGGCGTGTGTTCCCTTGCCGCCCCAGTTCAGTACATAGGATCAAGTTCAAGCCGCGCTGTGACAGAGACGGTCTCCACGTGTGCGCCGACCACTCGTACATTACGGCTGCGATGCGAGTGATGAATGAACGCAGGCGTAGCTACAGGCGGAAGATTCTTATATTGTGAGTTCATGTTTGTTTTTTTCTCGCCAACCACGGTTCGCGATCCACGCGGGTAATCGTGCTGCTGCCGTTGTTACTTGGTTATGTTATAAGTTCGCGATACATTCGTACTTGAAATACGTATGCGCAAATACATGTGAAAATCGTACTAAAAACATATTCGCACTCGATATATTCGTATTCGGGGAGTTTTATGAACCACGCAAGCAGGACACAACATCTGCAGTTGGGTCGAAGGTAATCGTTTTTATGCAATTTTCCAATTTGTGACTTGTATCCTCAATGACAGGTGCCGCCAGCTTCCTGCACACAGACATAGCGAACAGATGTCATCAGCGGGTATGGACAAACACCCTCTGCCACACCAATTATTTTCACAATTTTCCACCAATATATACAGACTGCATATGCAGCCACAAACCAAACGCGTCCATGCATTCATGTGTAGGCTGAACCGTAAGCATGCAAATAAAGGACAATCATTTGTAACAATGTCTTGCGGCCCACTGGTGCAGATTGCTTTTTAACCTTGAATGCAGCAGAGAGAGAGAGAGAGAGAGAGAGAGAGAGAGAGAGAGAGAGAGAGAGAGAGAGAGAGAGAGAGAGAGAGAGAGAGAGAGAGAGAGAGAGAGAGAGAAAGAGAGAGAGAGAGAGAGAGAGAGAGAGAGAGTGTGAGGGATTGGGATAGGGATAGGGATAGGGATAGGGATAGGGATAGAGATAGAGATAGAGATAGAGGGGGAGGGGAGGGGAGGGGAGGGGGGGGGGGGAGGGGAGGGGGGGGAGGGAGGGGGAGGGAGAGGGAGGGAGAGGGAGGGGGAGAGGGAGGGGGAGGGAGGGGGGGAGAGAGGGAGAGAGGGAATATATATATATATATATATATATATATATATATATATATATATACAAATACACAAATATATATTACGTGGGCTATATGGGGCCTTCTGTCGGTGGCGGATCCAGGGAGGGAAGTTGGGGCATATGCCCCCCCCCATGAAAGGTGGCGTTCCTTCGACCAGGAAAATGCGTCCCTCCGTGAAGGCTCGAGTGCACCCAAACACCCTCGAATTTTTCAGCCACAGGCGCCTCTCGACAGGAAAGGCACCCCTCAAGCTACTTTCGCGGTGGCGCCACTCCAAACACGTGTCCTTTCCCCCAGATGACAATTCCTGGATCCGTCCCTGCCTTTTGTGGCAGCTATTGGTTTCCTGTGGCGGCTATGGGACCTCTTATGACGACAGAGGGCCTCCTATTGCGGTCTAGGGGCGGTCAGATCATTTCAGGCGGTCTTCTGTGGTTACTTTTCGGAAACTCTCCTGCCACTGAGGGGAAGAAGCTAGCATTTAGCCCCCCCCCCCTGTCTGTCCTTTCTTCCGCTCTTGAACGGGGGTGACAACTTGACCAGCTAAAACGGACGGTACAGGGAGCCTACCAATATCGGGAAATATCCCTTTATTCTGGAGGCACTTAATGGTCAGCCTGCCGGAAACGGCACATTGTTAGGCAGGAGGATTGTTACTGGGTCATTTAGGATACATTTTGCTGAAGCTGAAGAATAGGTCTTTCAATTGGTATACGTCAAAGTGATCTATATTGCCATAAAACGTGCAAGAGAGCATAGAGAAAAACGGTAAAATTGCATGTAAACCAATGGTGAAGGGAAACCTTCAAGCCCGCTACTAAACCCACCTCGTGGGGGCCCGCGATATACACCGTGCTCCCGCCAAACGCGATTTCTGCGTCCGCATGCGTTACCAACGAATCTCAGTTGATCTCAGAGATCTCAGTTGAACTGAGATCTCTGACGAGGAAGAGGACTCACATGCAGAGAGTGACTGGCCTCTCATTTACATATTTGTTGACCGCGATAAAGTGGTAACTGACGTGATTCCGTCGGCTAACGGTTTCCAGCCCAGGAGCTCGAGGAGTGCTCGGAGACCACGTAGATGCTTGTGCGATTATGTGCACATTGTGCAAGCCTTCGTGACCGAAGTGAACATCGCTCTTGTAGGGCTTTCAAGGCAGGGGGAGTGTGACGATATTGATGCCCTCTATGTTGGGCATCAACATCGTCAATATATGGGCGTGTTGGGAAGCGTTTGCTAGTGCACGATACGACAGATGGGTTCATGGGTCTGGCGGAATGTGCCACCTCGGGAACGTCGATAATGAGGGAGATGCCACGTAAATTGAAAAATATGGCGGCGCCGCCGTGAAATTTTGAATCTAATTTCAACATATATACCGCCCCTTGTTCCAGGGTGACAGTGATTTTCGTCTCTACAGCGGATAACCTTCAAGGTCAAATGCAAGGTCAAACTATGGGGAACGCTAGAACGCGCGAGGTTACCGGTATATTCTGCCAAAACCAGTTCATATCTGTAGGCCTACTCTTGTTCCAGGGTGACAGCAATTACCTATCGATAGCAGCTAACCTTCAAGGTAAATTAAAATTAAAGGTCAACGACGTGGAACGTTAAAAAAAAACTTACCAGTACATTCGGCCAACGTCAGTTTCAACATCTAAATTGTCTCGTGGTTCAGGGTGAGTTATTTCTGTCTCGATAGCAGTCTCGATAGCAGTCTCATCTCGATACTGCTCTAGCAGTCTCATCTCATAGCAGTCTCATCTCATAGCAGTCTCATCTCGATAGCAGTCTCGATAGCTTCGAGGTCAAATTCAAGTTCAAAGACGAGAAACGTTAAAACGCGACGCATTCGTATTAGGATTTCAATACGAGTTCGAATTCCTACCAAAAGCTGCTTTCAGGTGCATCTCGACAAGTTATTTGCGAATCCGATATCCGTGGTACCACGGTTCCGAAATTGTGGGTTGGGGGACAAACCAGGGACGCGATAAGTTTGGACAGGATAGAGGGGTAGCCTCGCCTGATGTATTATTGTTATTGTCACGGTAGTTTTTACAAGATCGCATGTCCTAGAGCCGTTGAATGCCGTTTAGTTCAAGCATACCGACAGACTAGTTTTCGAACCATGCATTTCGATAAGGTTGGTTTGCTGCGACCTTGATCTTTCTGTCCCTTCCCTTGATGCGACCCTTCAGAGTATCAGGTGAAACCTGCAACTCTGCGCACATAGCAGCTGCCTGTAGCACATGTGTAGGACATGCCAATTGGGTATTCTGGCAGTCTATTACAAACCATGATAGTGCATCCATCCGCTTATTCACTACTAAGGTCATCCATTTGACCTTGACCTTGCATTGTTTACAAACAAACAACGGCGCTTGTTCACGTGTCTGATACTCGAAATAGCGGCAAAGCACTCCCACTTCATGTTTAGATGGTTCAAATAGGAAAAGCAATGGTTGAAATTTCAACTATTATTTCCACTGCACTTGACCTTGACCTGCGACCTGAGGCGGCACACCTGGCAAAACCTGGGCGCCTCTTTATGCAGCATGATCACATTAAAAAATTGAGCTTTACTTGTGACCTTGATTCGGACTTAAAACACAACCTATTAAGTGCTCTGCAATTTCACGTCACAGCGCTATCGATTGCCGTTTGGACGTTTTAAATCGGTCCAGCCGTTCTTGAGATACGAAGAGACGAATTACTTTCCTTTCCGGTCAATGGTGCGCGACTGAGGAGCCCGGTCAATGCCGGGTTAACTATTGAAGTTAACCTTTTTAACAGATTGCTCTCAAGGAAGGTATTGGATGACACCAACGCAAGGCCGAATGTTGCGATTGTTTTTATGGTATGTACCAATAGTTACATAAAAATATCCAAAAGAGCTTGTTTTCTGAATTTCCAGGAAAAAATCCAGCATTGACAGAAATAAAATGAGAACACTACTCGCATCAGTAGGGAGTTTGGAGTGTAGAATGCCCATGTAGACCACGATGCAGCCATTTTTACTTTACTTTTACAGGCGCTCCGAATAATGAAATACCATTGTATTTCAATATTCGGAGCGCCTGTGATACGTGCACTCTCGAGACGTTCCATATTTGAGTGACTTGACCTTATATTGACTTGAATCTTGGAACACTGGGGTAACTGGTGCGTTCCACGACAGATCGACCAAAAAGTTTCACATTTTACACCCACTAAATTTGTATCTGGACCAAAATTGGTGTGCATCGTAGTATTGTGCTCTGAACACGCCTGAACAAGTTTTAGCTCGAACCGACCAACGGTTTCGGAGTTATAGCCTCTGGCAGTATTTTTAAGTCACAGCAAGGGTATATTTGGCGATAGCTATCTCATCGATTATAAAGAGAAAGTATGACATATTATGCATCTTTGAGAATAGAAATGATAAGAAAGCTCATCCGTGATAGAATATCAAAACTGATCACGTTTGACATCGTGACCCCATGACCTCGTGGTCTTGTGACCTTCTGTGACCCCTAGCCCATTGAAATTGATAAATCTGATGGCAGAAATATAAACGAGCATTATTTGGCTGCCACATATATCTTTTTTATGGGTTTTGAGAGGGAGAGAGAGAGAGAGAGAGAGAGAGAGAGAGAGAGAGAGAGAGAGAGAGAGAGAGAGAGAGAGAGAGAGAGAGAGAGAGAGAGAGAGAGAGAGAGAGAGAGAGGAGAGAGTGATGCAGATCTTGGAGGCGCGTAGGGAATGACGTCCATTGGTGAACTACGATTGAACAATTGATGACTCCTCCCCTAAGAGAGAGGGGGGGGTACGTCCAAAGTGACGCCTTCGCTCATGGGTAAGTCGGTTGTATGCAGGTATTACTGATTGGTCATCCATAGGCTTATCTACGTATGACGACGTAATTTTACATCGGAACATCTGGTGGTCTGTTAATGGAAACATCTGATCATGCTGGCCTCACAAGAAGAAGTACAATTATGCCTTCATTCTACCTGTAGGCATCATTTGCATGGACTTACAGTCGAATCTCTATCGTAATGCAAACGCACGCGTTTTTGTCACGGTATACATAACGTGTCCCGGAAAACATGAACCTTTTCACAAGCTTCTTGTGGATTGTTCACGTTTTGGCAACTCCCTGCATATTGCGCATTATTGCACATGACTGCACTACACTATCAAGTGCACAATTTGGTGCACAATCAAACAACGATGGGATACAACAACGAAATAAACATCAGATGATGAGAACTTGTTTTTCGAACTTACCCATTTCTAGCTGTCCAATGCAGCTTGTGTAGCCTCCTTAACAAGGGTCGAACATTTTATGATCACCAGTGTCGTAGCTTATTTCCGTTTAGCGGCGTAATTTTACTTCAGAACATCTGGTGGTTACTTACAACACGTACCTAATGCTATCAAACATGACAGCGATGCAGTCTGACCATATTCGACCATGCTAACATCACAACAAGAGGTACAATTATGCTTTATTTCTGCCTGCAGAGAATCATTTATATGGACGTACGGTCGAACACCTATTGCAAGCCACTCTTTGCTGTCAGGGTGCACGTAGGCTGTGCCCGGAAACATCATTTTCAGAATCTTCATGTGACTTCATTATTCACGTTCTTGGGATGTGGACATTCCGCATGGAACACTGTGCTGCACAATGGTACATATGTTAGGAAAATGAAAGCATAGACATAGACATAGACATAGACATTTATTAGAACCTTCCACAACACATTCGTGGCTATTACGATTCCTCGTCTTGTAGATAAAACGATAAGAGTAGGATAAAATTTTGTTAAAACACTGCGATGACAACCATTCCAAATTCACATTCTCACCAGTCTCACATAACACCAGGCAATAACTAACTCATGCCAAACATATCCATCAAGATGGCCTGATATGCCGTTTCAGCGCCGCACCAAACCGTGACACTGGCAGTTCTCTCAGGTCCTGAGGTGATACGTTATAAAGAGCAGCTGCTCTCACTTGGAACCGCCTTTTTCCCATTTCCGTTCTAGATCTGGGCAGGTAGAGATCGCTAGCATGTCTAGATACTGACTGCCTCTGGCTGACCTGGCCTACAGTATGAAAGGTCAGCGAGCTGTTCCGGCTCTCCAAAGCGGCGAAGCTTGTGCAGGACAGTTAGACAGTGATAGTTAGCCAACTCACTCGCTGTCAGCCACCCCAGTCTCACCAACAGGTCTGAAACGTGGTCAAATTTCCTGCGTCCGAAGATTCTTTAGCCGCAAAATTTAGAATTTTTTGGATTCGGGAAATGTTTTTGGAGAGTACCGCTGCCATATATGGAAATACAGTAGCGAACCTGGGAAATCACCAGGGCAGTGACCAGCGTTGTATTGACGCCCGTCGGGAGGTTGTGCTTCAGATGTGATAGACCACATATAATTCCAAAACAGCGCCTAGTGATGAGGGAGACATGAGAGTTCCAGGAGAGGTTGCAATCGAACATGAGACCAAGATTCTTTGCTTCTGAGCACGTATGGAGGATTTGATCGCGGAAGTTCACTGTGATGTCCGAAATGTTGCGTAAATTTTGCTGGCTGCCCAACAGAAGTAGCTGGGTTTTATCAGCATTCACTTTCAACCCATTCGCGCAAAACCAGATGTCGAGAGAGGCTAAGACGTGTTCGAGATGTGATTTCAGAGATGAAATCTCGGATTTCTTGCCGCTAACTAAAATTTGGGTGTCATCAGCGTACTGCACAACCACAGCATCCTCAACGAAGAGGCTGAGGTCGTTGGCAAAGAGGCTGTAAAGGAGAGGGCCGAGACAAGAGCCTTGAAAAATTCCTATGTTGTTTTGGAGCATAGAAGATGTTTTGGTAGTGCCTAATCTATCTGTGATTCTTACGCTTTGGGTATGATCCTTTAGATAAGCCGAAAACCAAGAAGTATCGATACCATGATCGCCCAATTTTGAGAGTAATTTGGCATGGTCTATCACATCGAAACACTTACTCAAATCGAGCAGGCATAGGAGAGATATATCCCCACGGTCGTTGGAGGATAGGATGTGGTCAGTTATGGTTATCAGCGCGGTTTCAGTGTAGTGGCGGGGACGGAAACCATGCTGATTGGGAGCTAGGAGGTGGTTGCGGGACAGGTAGCCGTAGAGTTGCTGATGAACAGCCCGCTCAACAATTTTGGCAATCGTTGGAACCAAAGAGATAGGACGGTAGGAGGAATTTTTGGAAGGGTCGCCAGACTTGAAGATCGGAAGTACTAGGGAGTGTTTCCAGGAGTTAGGAACGTCAGCGTTGGATAGGCAGGAGTTGACCATGTGAAGATATATCTCCCCTAAAACCTCAAAAGTCGGCCAAACAATGCGTGTGGAGATTCCGTGAGGTCCGGGAGAAGAGGATCCATTCATCCCGAAAACAATGGTTCGCAATTCGGACAGCGTCAAAGGTACAAGTGAAAACGCACAAGCACCCACCCTGGGGAGGCGACATACGAGGTCGGGCGGATCCACCTGCCCAGCTAACTCAGCTGCTACCCGAGGACCCACCCCAACGAAGTAAGCATTCAGTTCGTCAGGCGACGCAGAAGGGATGACACGTTTACTTTTGTTGCGAGCGAGTGTAGTTTCAATGTTTTTCAAAGTAGAATTGGGCCCCCCTCAAAGATACGCCTTTCTATGTCCAATCTGGTATCACTTCTGACGGCCGAACGAACAGCACTATTCAAATGCTTATGTAACGCAGAGTTATGGCCTCCCACTGCCAGAGCTTCCCTGCGTCGGCTCATGAGATCTCTGGTATCTTCTGAGACCGCTGGGGCAGTTGGGTTTCTAATCTTAACCGAGCGAACGGGGGCATGCGCGTCCAAAACCGGCAAAAAAATGGCCAAAAAATATTCCCACTGTTCAGAAACACTCGCGGATAAACAAACATCGCTCCAATCCTGCTGCAGCAGATCATTATGAAAGTGTTGCACGTCAATGCGGCGGAGACAACGGGTTCGAACAGTAACAGCAGACGGTCGCCATTTTGGTATTGAGAGATAGGCACGCACGAATTTGTGAGGACTAAAGTGACAAAATTTTGTCCCGCAGCGGGTGACAAGATCGGCGTGATTGACAACCAAAATATCTAACAGAGAACCGGTCGCGTAAGTACAGTCAGTAACGCATTGATGCAGGCCGAAATCATTCACAAACTCACCGAGATGCTTCCTGGCGCAATCACTGACCGGCTTTAAAAAAATCGGAGTTCAAATCGCCTATCACCACTATCTTCACTCCAGGAAAATCAATCAAAATGCGCTGATACTGAGCTTCTAAATCAGCAAAGTCCGCCCTGATATCTGCCACTCCCCGGCGCGGCGGCCGGTACACCACTGCGACAATCAGCTGGCGCCTACCGTCCGGTTTAATCAGGGTCCATCGTGTCTCGAGGCGGCTGTTGGCAGGTCGTTCCCCTGTAGCTGGCTTGATGGTGATGGTATCAAAACCATCTCGGACCACCAACGCCACTCCGCCGTACCCGCTGCCATCCGGCCGGTCGGATCGGTACAAAGTATAACCCATCATCACCAGCAGTCGACTAGGTGTTGAAGGGCGTAGCCAGGTCTCGCCAATTCCAAACACGTCAAAACTGTGTCGGTGAAGCTCGTTGGTAAGCTCCAGTAATTTGGGTTTCAGCGATTGTACATTTACAAACCCGATCAGAAGGGTGGTGTTCGCTGGCCGCTTACTCCACCTGAAGCCGCCTCTGCTACCACGACGCCGCGTACCACGGCCGCCGCGGCTACCCCGCTTAGTGCCGCCGCTGCGTTGACCGGTCCGACCCGACCCGGCGTCAGCTGACACGGGGTGGGCGGGGCCACGAGTCGGCGACCGACCGGAACGATCGGCCCGGGGCGCGGACGATCCAAGGTCACGCATGGGGCCAGGTACCAAGGGCGATGCATGACAGTGATTGATGGCTGGAGAAACAACCAAAACGACGATTTTGAGAATAGCTAGGAGTGCGATCAGCTTGGCGATGTCCCGGTGGACGATGGGGTGAAAGATTTGCATGATGACTCCCCAGGGCACGCTGAGTCCAGAAGAAAATGGAGGCGGAGTTGCAGCTCACCTCAATCGAGTCGTACTACAAACTGGATACAACCCGCGAATTCCCCGCTGAGGGCGCTAGTGCGCTCACTATGTATGACGTTTCGATCAGTCTCGACGACGTTTTCGCAAGCACTTACTAAATATGCCTGGGCTATGCTGCCTAGTGGTGGAAATGTGTGTCAAAATGAATTGACGATTCGCGTAGCGACCTGTAATGATATGTTTTTGTTGTATTATTTTGACAGTTCGACACATATATATTTTCTAAACTGGTATTATCATAGTATATATATTGCTGTAGAATACAACCAAACTGAGCGAATGGCATGAACTTGTCATCTCTATACCTTCAATCTGGATAGAGTTTTCGTTCGAGGAAATAAATGAAGAACAATACCTGCCTTGATATGAATTATGACGACAGAATTTATTGGTAAATTTTAGATTGTCATACTAGATAATTATAATCCTGTTTTTCAATATATCAATAAATTAACGAATATTCATGTTTTGTGGGTCCTGAAGGAAGTGTCGAACGCTCTGTCAGCGTAGCGCTAGCCCCGTCTATGCTTACTATAAAATACTTCCGGTTCGACATTACTGAACCAATATAGGGAACCGACAGGGGCATGGTAGGCACGCATGGTGGTATGCTTCACTGACGGATCTGGATTTCGTTACGGGGGTGCGGGCTTATTTTTGATGGGGCGCCTTTTCCATCCGGAGAAGCACCTTCGGCTAAAAGTTCGTTGAGTGTGGGAAATGGGAGGCATGGGTGTAGGAACAAGGGGCAAGGGACCATGACCCTCCACTTTCTATGAAAGTTTAACATTAATGTTATGGCGATGCATGGAAAGAATGAACTTTAAAATGGATTTTGCCCCCGCCCCCTAAACTTTTTGAGACGTTCCTACGCCTCTGAGGGGAGGGATGGGTGCAATCGAGCTTCCCACATGCCGAGGACGTTCTCTATTCGGAGAAGCGATTTCGGCTGAAAAATGTGTTGAGGATGGAGAGGGTGAAGGTGCATTCAACCTTCACAGAAAGATCGTGCCTTGGCCGAAGGGGGAATAATGCATGGGCAATAAAAAAATAAATAATGCATTATTTCGCTTCTTTGTTTACAGCCTTTACTACCTGGACGAATGACCATCTATGTCGGAGACCTTAATCGGGTTCCTAAGGAGAGGGAGGAGGGTGGCCGTCCCCTAGAGCCCCGCTGGATCTGTTAGGTAGCTTGATGCAGTTCGATTGAGATATGCCCCGTTGTCATACAAGTGGGAAGAAACAAATGAAAAACGTTGAAAAATAGAACTTCGAAACGGAAGACAGATGAACAATTATATGGAAAAAGTTAGGCGGAACTCAGCAATGGGAGAAGAGAACCTTCATGACGATGCAAATTCATTTAATATGTACCAGAAGCCTGATCAGAAGGGTACGAGTGCCGACACTCGATTCGTACATGTTCGATCATTGTACATTGCGACTGTTGCAAAAACAAATGTTGCCACCCATAGGGCTAGTCTTCGGAACATAGTTTCGTCGAGGGGGAGGGCGCAACACATGAAAGCAATAAGCGGGCACAAATGGGCTGGGGCCATACCACTAGTATCCCATGTTAGAAGTTTATATTATTTAGAGGTGCAAAGGCCACATGGGGGGGGGGGGGGGGTCATGCAAGTGCCCTCACAATGTCATATAAAGCTTCACCCCTGCCACCACGTATTGTCAATTCACTAAGCTGATAATTACAGTGCCACCTTTTATATCTCATGAAGATGATGCTACAAGCTCCAGGTGTTTCGTCTTGCATACATTTGGGGAAGATTGTATCCGTTGAATTATGACCCTCGCAATGCTGATGACTCCCGAGTGTTAAAGTTGAAAATTGAGAGCGTATTCCAGCTTACCTTACCACACTAACAGACATTTCCTCGGGTAGCACAGGAAAATTTTTCAACGCCAGATTTAACCCCGATTTTTCTCAGTTGATTGTGATATGCTTCCATCGCTCATTTTCGCAAAACGCCTTGCTTACCTCGGGATGACGAGAAGGGGGAAATTAAATTGTCCTAAAGAGGAGAACGTTGCTCGGCCTCCAACCAAATGCGACCAGTGTAGCAGACGCAGAAAAAAAATGCACTCCTCTTCACCAAATGTATTCCACAAGGTACAAGCATTTACAGACACAAAAGGTAACAAACGCAAACAGAACACATCAGTGCACACGCATATTTCACTGGCGGATCCAGAGGCGGGCATGCACTGTATGATCCCGTGCCAGGTCCAGATCGGTGAACGACAATTTTCATATAACAGAGAAAAGTGCCGCATCGCGAAGGTTCATCCGTACCAACTTCAATCGGCCAAACGCCACCATCACGCCATCCCGCCGTCGGAATGTTCAGCGAAAGGTGTCCCCTGGACAAAAATGTCTTAAGCTGTTCGTGCATATCCTCCACTGCCCTCATCCCTGTTCTGGATCGACGATTATACGGTAGACAATAATACCAAGCGAACAATCAAATCGAATCAAGTAATCAAATGTTCGGTGAGAGGCGTCAATTACCTTGCCCTCCTCTGCTACATAAACCCTGGGATCAAGCTGCGAATTGGTCGAAAAGTCTCCCAACCGCCATCTGGATACAATATTCATTTGGTTCTTACGAGTGCCTATTTGCACCAACTTGCAATAATCTCAGAGAAGGGAAAATCGGACGACTCTTACCACATTCACGCCAGCTTCAATGCTTTCCAGGAAAGACACCTATACACAAAACCATCAAATGTGTGCAACACAAGGCCATCATTCATCCTGCAGCTGGAACGACGTGCTTCGAACATGTGCTAGGCCTGTGTCGAGGCAGTCGCAGCACATTAAAAACATCAAGTGTCATAATAGCGCATGCCAACGACATGTTAGTATACTTTTGTTGTGACGTGGCCTGTCACAACCTATAATTAATATATGTGAGCCCTCTCTTCAGTTGTGCACAAAATGACACCGCTGTCCCACCACCACCGGGTGTCCCACTGTGGTCGGAGAGGTGGTTGTCGGGCAGCAGCTAATCTCGGACAACCAGTTGGCACCACTTGCACGCCCATGCAGCAGATGCTGAAAGCACAAAATATGATTAGGCCTTGTTACCAAATATGCTCCACATTCTGCAAATGGATACAGGTCATTGTATTTGGGCTGGCAGACCACACTCTGAATTGTGCTGACAGGTGTGCATTTGGTGCACACAGAATCCCAACTCTGGACCTAGCCCCAGCCAAGGTCATGACAAGGCTGGCCCCATCTCCCAGCCAGGTAGACCTGCATGGGTGGCGAATGGAGGGGAGCCTCCCATGTGCCTGCTGGCAACACATTCCATATCACCATCAAAATGAGCATACCTCCAGCTGCCACCATCTGACATGAAACACCATCACATAATCAAACCACTTAGGGTGCCACTTAATCACAAAGCAATCAGACAAATATCACACATATCCCCATTGAGATGGGAATGCTTGCCCACTTAGCACAGAGCAGGCATATGACACACCACCCCACCACAATTAAGACATGATGTCCTACAATAAGCTGCAATTGAGATTTTCACACTGTGCTCCTGACTGGGTTGGTGGGTTGTGAAGCACCAGTAAAAATAGTGTCTCAATCAGTGCTGTGGCACTGCATTTGAGAGGTTCAGAGATCATTAGCATTCTTTTTAAGGTTTCTGAGTAGAAAGATGTGGTAATATGGTAGCAGGATTAAATATCCAGATTCTACAATCACCTATAGATCATCAATAACTTTCCATCATCATACAAACACCAGTTCCAAATTGGAAATGCTGGAGGCAAACCAAGGAATGTTACTAAACATCAAGACTGCAAAGTATGACAAATGGCTGACAATGCACAGCAGCCATGGACAAAAAATCCAATAGGGAGATCAAATGCACCACCAAATGCAAAAAAAAAACATGAGGTAAGAAAATCAAGAGGCTTATAGCAGGAACATTTTCTACACGAACACATCTTCAGTTTTTAAATTGAGTTTATCACATTTTGAAGGTTTTCTCCAATTGTTGTGATTTTCTTCTTCTTGCAAACCTTCAAGTCATGTGTGAAGTGTCAGTGGATATTCAGTCCACCCACACCAGGTACCTGTTGCTGCACCAATTCCTGTACCAGCCATACATCTGGCCTCCCGCCCTGCCCGAACAAGATCTTGTTGAAGGTGCCACACTTTGCAGTCTGGCTAATCATGAAAGGAATATTTATTGAATATGTAGGTTACATAGGATAAGTTCTGAATAATAATTTCCCAGAATGAAGAATATTAACAAGATCTTAAAGCATATTCTGCACATCTAATAAAACATCAGTAGACGTGATGCAATCAAGCATATGTACTTCAGTGCACTTTCTTAACCAGGGAAAGCAATGTCTTCAACACAAAAGCAATTTCTTACCCAGACCAGTAATGTTTTAATTAAACCAGTAATGTTAATTTCTTACCAGATCAGTAATAAAATAACTGTATGAATTTAACATCAAAATCATTGATATGTACTTCAGTGCACTTTCTTAACCAGGGAAAGCAATGTCTTCAACACAAAAGCAATTTCTTACCCAGACCAGTAATGTTTTAATTAAACCAGTAATGTTAATTTCTTACCAGATCAGTAATAAAATAACTATGAATTTAACATCAAAATTAACTATTTCAATATGCAAATGGTGCAAATGGAACCAGAATGCTAAGCACACACCAAGCATGTGGAGTTCTCTAAAATGAGATGTAAATCCAATACAATCCATTCAACGAAAATGCAAGCATTTGTCCTGTTCAAACATTCATACCACATGTATGGTGCATAAACAACAAAGTTACACCATACTTATGGTGCATACCTACAGCATCAACATTGGTGGGTGTATTTGTGAATATTCCGATATTAGGTAGCCTTCTTTCTACTAATAAACAGGCGGAAACATACCTACCTACCTACCTACTTCCTTAATAATAATTGAACCTCTATACCATATGAACAAGAAAGCGGTGTTTGTTGTCTGAGCTGCGGCATAAACGTGACTGTTCTTCCCAACACATCCTGTTCGTGAGCCTGCCCTCTCTCGTGCCAGCATTTCTGCGGAACGTCACACACGAGGTGAGGTCAGCATCGACGTCACGGATTCTATCCAGTTTCTAGTACGACCCCCTCAATCTCGATGCTAGGGGTTCTGGGACAAGCACCATAAACTCAATAAAATGCCAGTTGCCACTTGCCAATGCCAGTAGTCCAGTTGCCCACTCACTCAATCACACGGTACTCAATTACTCCGTACAGTCACACTAAAAGGCGCGTGGTAGATAAAATATGGTTAGGACGGACGGAGCGCCGCGGCCGCGCAGCCTGTCACTGGCGCGCGGTGCAAGCAACTGAAGATCCAAAAGCAGATCCAACGGCGTAGATTTGGCTTTGATAGCCATATCGTTACAAACGGCGTCGATTTCGAAGTTCGTCGAAACCGAATTTTGGGTCTGAACATGAAATCTGCAGCCGTGGGCACCTTATGAATTGTCAAAATATTGTTGGGAATTCCGAAAAATAACAAAATTTTGACATTGTATTTTGTCGCGATGAGTGAAAAACACGTTTTCAGGCGGTTTTCTGTGATTTCTGGTCACTGCAACGGCTAGTAGGGCGTCAAATCTGGTAATAGAAGCGGGGCAGACAGTTCGGATTTCCGGAAATGGCTTGTTGGGATAGTATATATATATATATCAATTGACAAATTATTTTTAAAAGACATCTAAAAGATCTCATCTTGTCGCATCGCTTTGGTCTAGGATATTTTTTTCAATGTGTAAAACGAGTAAATTTTGAAAGTGCATGAGCATTCATAAACTTGTAGACCTTTGAATATGGCATATTGCAGCGATTTTTGAACAGGTGCAGATAGCCAGCATCCAACGGAACGTATTTTCTTTGATGAAAAGTCAATTTTGAGTTAAAACATTTGCGCAAAATAAATTTTACTTATTTGTAGATTTTGACATGTCTTGTTCTTCTAAGCATGCCATAGTTATGAATTTTTTTGCATCAAGTTTCTCTCCGGTGTATCCATTCCATTCTCTTCATTTCTAACCCTGACCGTGAAAAAAGGTCTATTTAATAATCGGAGATATGAAAAAAAAATAGGCTGAAGAATTTCAACTGGGAAATTTCACACAAAAAGCCACACCTCCGGTAATGTGAGGATGCTCACGTTTTCAATTGGGCTTACCGAAACTTCAGCAACATTTCTTTTTGTTATTCGCTTTGTGTGGCGACAACTGTGATAGTCGACACAGTGACTATCACAATTGTGTGGCGACAACTGTGATAGTCGACACAGTGACTATCACAATTGTGTGGCGACAACTGTGATAGTCGACACAGTGACTATCACAATTGCTTGTAGCGTTTATGTACGTCGATAAAAATTCACCACGTCCTCTTTCCACCAGGCGTTTTCGAAAACTGATTCGTACACTGCTCCGGCTCTGCCAAGCCTGTTATTGTTTCCCTCCCGAAGTCAACCCCTCTGTTGTCCGCCGACATCAACGCCGGCGCCTTTATCTCCCTCGGAACCGCCACCAGGCTGGAGAGTATTGAGCTTTGTACGGATGGTAAGTACGGATTTATGTACGAAGTACGGATGGGATGGGAGGGAAGGCATACGCGAGACAAAAACCTCGGTTTTTATTTGCCTTTAATACATAGTCATCAATAGTCCACATAGACGCAATGCTTTTTATTCAGCACAAAAATGATAAACATGCCTAACACTTGATCGCTGACACAAAGTGATTCTTATATTTGTTATACGTATCTACCTACCGCGCCAGATGTAATATGTAGGTAATAGAACCTGATTTAATATGGTCGGGTTGTGTTGTTTCCATGTTTGATGTTACTCAATACATATCAATTGTTCCAAAGTACAATTGCGTCGCTATGCGTAAATAAACCCATGGGTGACCTATCGGTGACTGGTGACCTTGACATTAATGATGTTTTTTCAGGGAAACTATAAGGTCTATATTAAAAATATATGACTTTTTATCTTAGAAAAACATTTTCCAATCATGTGTCTGTATGTCATTGTTCACCTCATGTAGTTTTCCAATGGAAGAAAGCTTATACGAAATCCGTCCTACCCGGAAAACGCAAAACGTCTTGAAGAGGGGACGGCCATGTCGGATATTTATAAGAACGCATTTTTTTTTGTTGTTGCAGAAATCATGCCCACTTTTATTTCCGCCATCAAATTTGTCAAATTCAATGGGCTAGGGGTCACGGGAGGTCATGAAATCACGAAGGCATGGGGTCACGAGGTCAAATGTAGGAAATACTGATATTTTATTCCGGGAGTGTTTCAGTTGATCCTTTTTCTTCTGAAATATATGTAATTTGCCACCCTTTCCGCTTCTTATTGATGAGATATCCATCGTCAAAACAACCCATGATATTTGACATAAAAATCATGCCGGAGAATATAGCTAAAAACCGTCGGCCGAATCGGCCTGAAATTTGCATAGCCGTATTCAGAGCCAAAGACTACCCTGTGAGCACATTTTGGTCGCAATCAAAATGTATGGGGTGAAGTGCATTGGTCGATCTGTCGTGGAACGCACCAACTGACCTGTCATCAACTTTCCTCAATTTCCAAATATATCGCTTGGAGACAAATGTGTGCACAACTTTTACTATTTGAATCTCAGTTTGAACTAATGACTTGACTAATCGTCAACTTCTCAACTTTTTGCACTTCATTTTGATCAGTTGATTTTGTCTACACCAACTGTTAACTTTTGATGATGTCTTGCACGATTAGAGCCTGATAAACGTGTAGGATATCATGCATCAGATACATAATATCATAAACACTTTATTGAGGCGAGATTGTGATCCTACATTGACATTTCCTAGTCCGTGACTAGGAAGGTCTGTGACCTCGATAGACACCAGCCCTTTTATGTAATTGAATGGTTTGCTGGTTATTTATGGAAAGCTGTGCCTAATGTCAGTTATTTCTTCTGCGGTGTCGGACATATCTCGGAAAAAAATGTTGGGAGGGATTTGGCAGTCAAATTGGCCCCTTCTCAGGGCCAGTGTTAAATTTACATAGAGTAGAGTAGGGGTCGAGAACGCCCCAGCTGACGGGGACCTCCTCCCACGCAGCTACCCGATGTCACGATGTGCACAGCACCGCCTCCTCGTGCATACCGGAGACTCTGGTCAAAGATGGTCACCAGGTCACAGACAGAGGTGTACACATTAGCATGGCCATCTCGCACGGGGAAACGAATCGTTCAAACTGTGTCACTTGCCATTCCTGGCTTTCGTCGATGATTTGCGTGATAAAAATGATGCGGCGCTTCACTGGCTAACACACTGCCCACGGGCCTGTCTCGTAAGGGACGGGAAATCCAATGGGGAAGTCTCACAAGACAGTCCGTGTGAGCAGTCGCGGACAGTGCAGCGCTGGCTGTGAGGTTAAATAAAAAGAAGAAAATTAGGTTGGTACTATTAAAATATATGATGAATGTATCTGTGTTATGGGTGATGGCTGAATATACCTGGAAAATGTGGCGAATTGTGCAATGTGTACTCATTGGGGTCTGCTGAACTTTTTTGCGTTTTTAATTTTCGACTGGAAGAAGGGTCTGTCTCACGAAGGCCCGACTTCCGTCCCTTACAGTGCAAACAACATTGCGGACAGCTCTATGCAGTTCTGGACCCACTAAAGACGCCACTAACGACGAGCTTGACAGGCAGCCAGCCGTGAGCGACGTGTCGTGCCCCCACACGGCCACTGACAGCCGTGGGCGACGTGTCGTGCCCACACACAGCCACTGACAGCCGTGAGCGACGTGTGGTGTTCACACACGCCCACTGACCGCGTATAAAAGGTGGAGGCCGAGTCGGATGGAGTGTGTCCTGCACAGGTTCCCACAGCTGACAGTCATGCGTCTGCTGTACGTGCTGCTGGTGCTCTGCCTGGTGGCGGCCGCCGTCGAGGGTGAGTGACCTCGTCTGAGAGCTCTTCTGTACGTGAGCCACGGCCATGAATAAGTATAGCTGCGTTTGCTTGCTTTCAGTGCGCCAGTTCACGCCGCAGGGTCGCTCCTAGCGCGCTAAATACTTCACATCTCCACAGAGCACCCTTGCTGGCTGTAACACTCAGGTACTCCGTTATAGCTGGATTAATTTTATGGCCTTATTTTATATTTCATCATCTTTATGTTGAGGAGTGCCTCCGGACCTGACGATGGACCACCCTCCCCCACACACATACACGCTCACGACAAACGACCGACCCCCCCCCACACACACACTGACGACAGACGAGCGACCCCCCCCCACACACACACGCTGACGACTGACGACCGACCCAGCTACAGGCCGGAGCCCAGCCCAACACTCACAAGCACACAATGAGACTATCACGAGGACAACACTGACTGGACTGACAACACGATGTCATGAGCATGGCGTGTACTCGCCACAAAACCTTAATGTTTTGCCAGGCTCTATTAACATAATAGTATTACCTCTCTCTCCTATAAATAGCACACAGGTGTCCGGTATAATACCAGGATTATCATGTCGATTATCATGTAAGACCCTGAGGTATGCAAGGCAACATATATATATATATATATATATATATATATATATATATATATATATATATATATATATATATATATATATATACGTATGTGTGTGTTGTTGTTGCTGGTGCTTCCCGGTTAGGACCTTCGTGTCACCGACACGGATACCTCTGTGACGCTCTGTAGGGGCTGTTGCCGACACGGATGGCTCTGTGACGCTCTGTATGGGCTGTTGCCGACACGGATGGCTCTGTGACGCTCTGTAGGGGCTGTTGCCGACACGGATGGCTCTGTGACGCTCTGTATGGGCTGTTGCCGACACGGATAGCTCTGTGACGCTCTGTATGGGCTGTTGCCGACACGGATGGCTCTGTGACGCTATGTGTCCGGATCTGTTACAGGCGGTAGCAAGAAGAAGCGGTGCGGCAAACACAGTATCGGCTGGTGCCCTCCTGGTAAAGCCTGCAAACCCTGCAAGTGGGGCGGATTGTGCTGCGTGACCAGTAAGGCTACACACAACGGCCCCTCCAGTCGAATTGTTCCGGCCGCTCACCTACCATTCTCCCGGCCACTACACAATACACAATCCACTACAGGAACCACTACCGTGAACTACACAATGCACAATGCACCGCCTAATCCACTACACAATCCATTACATAATATACAATTCATTGCACATTACCGCTCACCTACCATTATCTCGGCCACTATACAATACACAACCCATTACACAATCCTCCGAAATCCTGCCTTCTCCCGACCACAACTATAACTCTCCCACTCCTGGAGCAGTTAAAGGCATCCTTGATATTCTCAAGCCCATCCTAGCCTCCCAATGTAATGTGCAATCTGGGCCGTCAAAGGGCTACGGCAAGCCGGCAAAGGGGCATTCCAAGCGTTCGGAAGGGCACTTTAAGTTGGATTAAGGGCAATTTAGCCTGCTAGAGTCACATCTATGTTCACTTGTGGGCAGTTCGACTTGGAAGAAAGGCACCGTAAAGTCAGAACATGGCACTTTCAAGAACGGCGGGAGCATTCCACTCCGCCCAGGGACACTTTGTTGTGAAGAGTATCATTGATACCCCCAAGCGACGCTTCAGACATCCAGTGGGCAGCCTGAGCTCGGAGGGGCGCAGTCAGCTATCAAGAGAACATTCGGAGGCTTAACAAGGGCACTCGGATCTGGATCGAGGGCAGCTTAACCTGCCAAGGTCATATCCACGTTATCTAAGAACACTTGGACTTACGAGAAAGGCACTAGCGCCAGCGAAGGAAGTTTGAACGGTAGCAGGAGCATTCCACTTTGTTCAAAAACACTTTGAACTATGAAGGGCATTTCTAATAATTCCAAACCTCTTCCGAGCCGTCCAACGCGCAACCTGGGTTGCGAGAAGGGCATCGTGAGACGTCAAAGAGTCATTCGAAGGCTCCGGAATGGTACCATGACTCTCAATTTGGGGCAGCATATCGGATGGGTAGACTGACTTGCAATAGGTGCACCTGAAGCTGCATGAGAAACGAGGCATAGACTTGCCCTTTGCTCTTCAGGGGAACCTTGATTCAGGGTAAGCTTCAATGCTACACCCCCCCCAAATGAACCAAAATCGTACGGCTTTGGCGTAGAGTCGGCCCTGTCAAAAAACGCCCTGGTGCGTGTGTGTTGGTTCTGTTGTTGTCTACCCGTGAGGACTTTTGTTCCAATTAGGTCGATGAGTTTCTGTGGACTGTGTCGTTTCAAAGATATGCTTCAGTGATGCCTTCAGTGACGCCTTTCCCACAGCACTTGCCTGTCACCAGGTACCTCTGTGACTCTCTGTATGGATTGTGTCACTGACACCGATACCTCTGTGACTCTCTGTATGGATTGTGTCACTGACACCGATACCTCTGTGACTCTCTGTATGGATTGTGTCACTGACACCGATACCTCTGTGACTCTCTGTATGGATTGTGTCACTGACACCGATACCTCTGTGACTCTCTGTATGGATTGTGTCACTGACACCGATACCTCTGTGACTCTCTGTATGTATTGTGTCACTGACACTGATAACTCTGGGACGCTCTGTATGTATTGTGCTACAGACACCGATACCTCTGCGACTCTCTGTATGGGCTGTGTCACTGACACCGATACATCTGTGACTCTCTGTATGGGCTGTGTCACTGACACCGATACATCTGTGACTCTCTGTATGGGCTGTGTCACTGACACCGATACCTCCGTGACGCTCTGTATGTATTGTCACTGACACCGATACATATGTGACTCTCCGTATGGGCTGTGTCACTGACACCGATACCTCTGTGACGCTCTGTATGGGCTGTGTCACTGACACCGATACCTCCGTGACGCTCTGTATGTATTGTGCCACTGACACCGATACCTCCGTGACGCTCTGTATGTATTGTGTCACTGACACCGATACCTCTGCGTCTCTCTGTATGGGCTGTGTCACTGACACCGATACCTCTGTGACGCTGTGTATGGATTGTGTCACTGACACCGATACCTCCGTGACGCTCTGTATGTATTGTGTCACTGACACCAATAACTCTGTGACTCTCTGTATGGGCTGGGTCACTGACACCGATACCTCCGTGACGCTCTGTATGTATTGTGTCACTGACACCGATACCTCTGCGACTCTCTGTATGGGCTGTGTCACTGACACCGATACCTCTGTGACGTTCTGTATGTATTATGTCACTGACACCGATACCTCCGTGACGCTCTGTATGTATTGTGTCACTGACAAGGTGTGCGGCAAGCTCAGCTCTGGCCGGTGCCCTCCTGGTAAAGTCGGCAAATCCTGCTTAATCGGCTGGTGCTGTGTGACACGTAAGGCTACACACAACCAGTGACCCACTCCAGTCGACCTGCTACCGGCCCTTAACTACCATTGTCCCGGCCCCCAGTTGTCTTTCTCCCTGCCTTAAGCTGCCATTCTCCCAACTCCTACCCTCTTCCGACGACTTCCGGCTCCAATGACCATTCCCCGGACACCAGCTATCCTTTCCCAGACTCTTATCCTTCCCCCAGCTCAAACTTGAAACACCATTATCATAACCAGATTTTATATTATATTTTTCTGAAACTCGTCTTCTCAAACACATCCCTGCAAAATAACGAGCCAGTCAATACTTGGAGCCATGAAGCTCACACGCACATAAAGAATTACATAAAGAAGGATATGCGGATAAATATATTTATATATATATATATATATATATATATATATATATATATATATATATATATATATATTTATTTATATATATTATATATATATATATATATATATATATATATATATATATATATATATATATATATATATGTGTGTATATATATCCGGTGTGGCGATCTCTCCAGGCTATAGAGGGATTATAGGTTCAACGGGTGTGAGAGACATGGTTGCGTACGTCCGACTACTCTTCTGTCTACAGCTAGTTGTAATTGTCATTGAGTCATTGTTCCGTCATTGAGATGATCTGAGTTGTAATTGGGGTTGGGGTGAAGGTTAAGCTTTCAATGTAAATTGCTGCATGGCACAAGCAAAATTGTCAGTAACCATAGCTTACTGCAAATTAGTTAACCACTTGTGTATTATCTAACAGTAAAAACATGGAGTAATTTCAAATAAAACGTAGCCATGCTCGCAATACATATGTGTTGCCTATTTGGAAGGAGTTCTTTGCACTTTATCACATGCCAATTGCATCATGCAAAAAGCAGTTCACTGATTACAGTAAACCACTAAAATATAGTAAACATGTATTAGTAATATGGAACACTACGTGATGGCTTGCAGTGATACTACATTTTGCCCGGTATTTTTACGAAGTCGATCTAACGTTGTGTCTATAAAACGAAATATATGATGTTTTCTCGTGATGCAAGAGGGGTTAACCCTCAAACATATTCATCATTTTTGCACCTCACAACGTACAGGTGGACGATGCGATCCGTCCTTGCAATTCCAATTCAAGGAAGTTAGATAGAGAAAAAACAGCTACTAACGTGTCACAAGACCTCGTGCTTGCAGCAACTCCCGATTTGTCAGGTCACTGATTGGTGTACTGGGTAAGGTCACAGGTCAATTTTTGGTAAAAACAGGAATTCTTGAGGTCCTGCTGCACATTTCGAGGTTTGATTTTTAGATACCAGGTGACCTGACATCAAAAGTCTATATGCAACATACATCCATGCAATGTACATTTGTGTTGAATAGGATCGAGAGTGTGGAAGCGAGTTGGAAGTCGGAAGGCACCTTACTCCTTCAATATTTTGAAGTTCGAGGCGAAGATTAAATCAGATGTAATATCATGTGCGAATATTTTGCATTCCTAGACATCTGTCAAAGCTGGCTGTCACCGCTTCATCGTCATGTTTTTAGCTAAGCGGGAAAATGCCCGCCAAGCAAATGTCTACATCGAACCACGGACAAGTAACAGACATAGACCATAGACAAGTGAAGGATGGCTAATGATACGACACTGACGTGGCGCCCGGGGCATACACGCTTAGACGTGGATAGTGCTTAAAGTAACTTGGACATGGTTTGGAAAACGTAACGTACGTTTGTGCGGTTTGTGCCAGAATCTATTTGACGACAGTTCATAACTAAATACAGCTGACAATTAACCTTGTCTACGGCAAATAAGAAAGCGAGTCTTTGTTTTCCGGTTATTGGCAGGGATGCCCGAAGACAATTTTCGTTCGCTGTTATTTGCGGTCGAACTCTGGGAACAATAATATAGTAGCCAGCTCATCGTACACAACGCACCTCGTCCGCAAAGGTTGTATTGCTGCCAAATTGAAAGGTACGCAGGAAGATAGAGGAGATAAATTCGGCACGACCAATGCTTCCGAACTTGCAGAAAGAATGACAATTCGGCCTTTACATTGAGTGACACATGATAAAAGTGCGAGGTCAGGTGAAAGGGATGCACTCAACGTATATATTTTATTGTAAGATACCACCGAAATGGCTCGTCCACGCCTACGGATTTATATTGTTCTGAATAGGCAGCACTCAAAGATCTGCAGCACAAAAAATAACATCGACGCCACACTGCTGTTGCAATTATTTCCATCGAGCATTGCGCATTTCACCAGTTTCCTAGATCCTCCCCCTCCCCTACAACGACATCTCCCTCCCCTGCAACGACCGATCAAGATCTCGAGGGGATTCCTCACCCCTGAACGTACCCGGATCTTCACCTTTGATATATATATATATATATATATATATATATATATATATATATATATATATATATATATATACATATATTGACTATTTTGACTATTTTGACTATTTTGACTCATAATTGACTATTTACTAATTTGACTAATATTGAATTTTGACTATTTACTATTTTGACAAGTTATACCTAAGTGGCACAATGATACAAGCTATATTTTCACCAACAAACACATCACCAACGTTTCGGCCAAAGGCCTCCTTCAGGGTGATACAATTACCAAATTTAAAAACTTTTAACAAGCAATCACGCACTCGAATTCCTGTGCTCAAAACGTATATATATATATATATATCGGTGTATGTACTTTTGTGTGTGTATGTGTGCGTACATGCTGTTCTTGTTGTCATTGTAGCTGTTGTACTTGTGTCCCTGACATGGATACCTCCGTGACGCTCTGTGCCCGGGTCCGTTGCAGCCGTCTGCGGCAAGCCCGGCTATGGCGTGTGCCCTAAGGGCCTGCAATGCAAACCCTGCAAGGGTCGCTGGTGCTGCGTGAAACGTAAGGCTACACATGACCAGTGACCCACTCCAGTCGAGCTTCTCCCGGCTCTCAACTGCCCTTCTCCAACCTTTTTTCCTATCCTGACCCCTATTATACATTCCTGTCGACTCGTATCCTACTTCGATATTCAGCTATTCTTCTCCCCCTCCCCACAATAGAGCCCTTCCCTCGGGTTTCGCTGCCCTCATCCCAACTCCTAACTATTGCCCGTCTCCCAACTTGAACAAAAACGACAAAGGAAAACAGTCTTGCATTTTATCCCAGCTCGATTTCGCACCAATATATAGTACGTGCTAACCCTGGTATAGATAACTAATTACTACAAAAACAAACTAATATACACAGCTCGATAACTAACGCTCCTGTATAATGAGCTAAGCAATCAATAGATTCACACATACATACAAAGGCAGGACTAAGAACATGTGATATGTATGTATATATATATATATATATATATATATATATATATATATATATATATATATATATATATATATATATATACATGTGCATATCCATCTATATATTATATATGGACACACGGTTTGACACGGACACGGATACCTCTGTGACCCTCAATATGAGATGTTTCACTGACACGAATACCTCTGTGACGCTCTGTATGGGCTGTATCCCCAACACCGATACCTCTGTAACGCTCTGTATGACCTGTATCACCAACACCAATACCTCTGTGACGCTCTGCATGCATTGTGTTACTGACACCAATACCTCTGTGACGCTCTGCATGCATTGTGTCACTGACACCGATACCTCTGTGACGCTCTGCATGCATTGTGTCACTGACACCGATACCTCTGTGACGCTCTGTATGTATTGTGTCAATGATACCGATACCCCTGTGACGCTCTGTATGTATTGTGTCATTGGCACCGATACCTCTGTGACGCTCTGTATGTATTGCATCACTGATACCGATACCTCTGTGACGCTCTGTATGGGTTGTGTCACTAATATGGACACCTCTGTGACGTTCTGTATGGGCTTCATCACCGACACGGATATCTCTGTGACGGTCTGTATGGGCTGTGTCACTAATATGGATACCTCTGTGACACTCTGTGCCCGGGTCCGTTGCAGCCGTCTGCGGCAAGCCCGCCTTTGGCGTGTGCCCTAAGGGCCTGCAATGCAAACCCTGCAAGGGCCGCTGGTGCTGCGTGAAACGTAAGGCTACACACGACCAGTGACCCACTTAAGTCGAACTTCTCCCGGGTATCAACTGCCTTCTCAAACCTCTTTTCCTCTCCTGACCCCTATTATACATTCCTGTCGACTCGTATCCTACTTCGATATTCAGCTATCTTCTCCCCCTCCCCCAAAATATCGACCCATTCCCTCGGGTTTCGCTGCCCTCATCCCAACTCCTAGCTATTGCCGTCTCCCAACTTGAAGAAAAATTACAAAGCAAAACAGTCTTGCATTTTGCCCCAGCTCGATTTCGCGCCCATATATAGTACGTGCTAACCCTGCTATAGATAATTAACTACTACAAAAGCAAACTAATACACGCAGCTCGATAACCAACGCTGCTGTATAACGAACCAGGCAATGCATAGATTCACAGATACATACAAAGACAGGACTAAGAATATGTGATATATATATATATATATACATATATACATATATAGATATATATATATATACATATATATATATATATATATATATATATATATATATATATATACATGTGTGCATATCCATCTACATATTCATATATGGACCCAAGGTTTGACACGGACACGGATACCTCTGTGACCCTCAATATGAGATGTTTCACAGACACGAATACCTCTGTGACGCTCTGTATGGGATGTATCCCCAACACCGATATCTCTGTAACGCTCTGTATGGGCTGTATCACCAACACCGATACCTCTGTGACGCTCTGCATGCATTGCGTCACTGACACCAATACCTCTGTGATGCTCTGCATCCATTGTGTCACTGACACCGCCACCTCTGTGACGCTCTGTATGCATTGTGTCACTGATACCGATACCTCTGTGACGCTCTGTGTGTATTGTGTCCCTGATACCGATACCTCTATGACACACTGTATGCATTGTGTCACTGACACCAATACCTCTGTGACGCTCTGCGTGTATTGTGTCACTGATACCGATACCTCTGTGACGCTCTGTATGGGTTGTGTCACTAATATGGACACCTCTGTGACGTTCTGTACAGAGGTGAAAAAAGCCGGCGACACACCGACGCACGTCGGTGACAGCTAAAGGGACACGAAAGGCTCTAATGAGACAGCAAAGTACTGACCGGCCTTCTCTTCCCAAGTTCTTTAAAACATTTTTATAACGGAATTTATCATGGCAAAGTCCTTTTCTAGGCTAGTTTACATTGGCAAACGACACATTTTATATAGTGTTAAATTCCCATAGACGTCGGCGATATGTCGATTAGACAGCAGCGAGCCGTCTCATGTGTTACAACTGCAGCGCGGTCAACCTTACTAAATCACCTGTCTGAACCAAGGAGAATCTGGTCCTGGACAATGACGTCATGGAAGTAAAAGACATCTGCTTCCCTGTAACTAGCGTAATAATTCGTGAAATAAAACAGGAACTTAACACGAAGACAATTTTGTCCAACATATCACCACGGACACCCACAATATTACCACCTACATTAATGGATCCACGGCTAGCTGTGTAATTTCCTGTGACGTCATCAAGGTGTCGAGAACAAACTATAACTGATGGCTTAACACGCGCCCTGGAGGGCCTCTGAAAATTACGCGCACTGGAGGGGGGGGGCGGATTCCGCCCCCCCCTAAGATCTCGGCTCCTAGTGAAGCTAGAGGAACAAAGTTCGCAGAGTTGATGGGTACGGTAGTGAACTCTATTGTGTGCAAATTTCATGACCTTATGTCAATATCTTCAAGGTCAAATGAGGTCCAATATGCAAAATGTTCTGGTATTGCTGTCATCGTTATGCATCGCTGTGATTGTGCTTAAATGCTCCAAAATGGGCATCAATGATGTTTTGGACATTACTAATGATGCAATGCAGATGCTAGACCCAACATTTGACCTCAGGTCACCTATATAACACCACTTTATCAGGTCAGTTACCTGTTCCAGTTACCGGAACCGGGCCGCCCGCCCGACTGCTCCGTCGGGCAGCTCGGAGCAATCGGCTTCGTGAAGAAAGGAGTGAAGTACATGAATAAAGTATGGAAACGCAATGACAAACAGTACAAATGACAAACAGTAGTGTATTTATGACAACATTCCAGTTGATCAAGTTTGGTTCCATTAACATGTCATAAACTTGACCTGACTTGACCTCGGTGACCTAACATGACCTTGAAACTATATACCATATCAATATACATCAAACAAGTCGCTAGTGTTGCCAAGAACACTTCCCTTTTGCGAATATACGGGAAGCGCATCAGCGCCGATTCTTGTGGTCTGGCGCTAGAAATTTTGTTTGACTTTAACGGACCCTAACGTGAAAAGGTTTCGGCCGATTTCCGTTTTTCTTACTTTAAACAACGCGCCGGTCATTTCTAAGCAGGTACGCAGAAAATCGCGTATATCGACCGGTAAAATGTGCAGTTATTTACGAAAAATTGGAGGGGTGGGCGGATTTCGCCCCCCCCCTCCAGTGCGCGTGTTAAATGGTTTCCCACGACCTTAGCACACGGTTTGACTGATTTCAATAATCAATTCGTCTGTAGGTATAAAGGAGAGTTTTTTTTTCGCCCTTGGGAGCAGCTGGAACGATGGGAAAGTCGACCACTTTGTACCATGAAGGAAAGTGAATTGTGGCTGTGCCAAGCAGAATTGCGTGACATGAAGAGGTACAAGTTGAAGCACGGAGAACAGATTTTGCGCATCAAGATGTCCCTCGGTGTTGGAGGAAGATAGGAACGATGGTACAGATAAATGCCAAATATGATCAGGCAATTAATGTTTCTTGTGATGGCCCACCAAACATGTCAAGCCAGGCCGAAATTCCCCTCCAATTATAAAATTATAGCTTATGACAAGAGCATAACCCAACTTAACTCAGCCAAGCCTACCACTTTGCTTAGTTCATGGAGGTAAATGGTGTGTAAAACTTGTCTTGTGGTTACCTTGAACTTCAATAATATCTTATTGTGATTTAAGGGGTTCACAAGATCAGTTTTGCTAATATTTGTCCTCTATTACAAACAAAATGGTTTGGTTATGCTAGGTGAGGTTAGGGTTTTTAAGTTGAAGCATTTTGAAGATTTTGCCATATTCCAATTTAAAAGAAATTGTTTTCATCAAAAGCAGGTTAGGCTCAGTTTGGCTATGCTTTTGCATTGAAAATGTTGATTTTTGATTGAAGTGCTTTCTGATTCTTTATATTTGTTGCCCTAAAAGGCTTGGTTGTAAAGGTGTGCTTTAATGTGTTTTATAAATTCTTGGGATTCATCTTTCCAATGCAATGTTTATGAATGTAACTAAGATGATGGGACTACTCATCTTTTGTGCAAATGCTTACTTTTCAGTTTGTGAGTGAGCAAAATAGCACCAAAAAGTGGACTTTGAGTTTGATAACATTGCATAAAAATTAATGTTCCAAAGATGAATACAATATAACCTAACCTAGTGTGGCCTAGCCACCCTTTAGATAAAAATTCAAAGAATATAATTGAAAAATACCGAACAGTTTATTCTCTCAAAATTTTTGAAATTATGAGAAAAACCTACCCTAACCTAACCTAACCTAACATAAGGTGCTTTTGAAGAAAAACTTTTTTTTTGTATTTTTAAAGAAAATGAAAAAAAATCAAATGAAATAAACATAAGCTAACTATCTAACCAAACCTAGCCCATTTGTTTGCTTTAAGGAGGAAAACTGCGTTTAATACTTGTCTCATGACCATATTACAGCACAATCATACCAGTTTGGCTATGTTTTGTTAGGTTAGGTCTTGGTTTTTGTTGTTTTTACATTTTTGCTATATAATAACCTCACCCAATGCCACTTTGTTCATGTTATTTTCTCTTCAACTGAAAAGTAAACATTTACACCACAAATGAACGGTCACATTAACTGAATCATGTTGGTAAAGATAGCTGTTCAAAATATAATTAAAAATGTATAAAACACCTCAAGCACAAATTTACCAATATTTGTAGGTGAATGAACATAGGTGTAACGGAGTCCTTCCTAAAAATAACTTGCTAAAATATCTAACAGTTAATTTTGTGGTGATTTAAATGAATCTATATTTTAAAAAAGCGAGAAAAAGGCGTAAAATAACCTTATGCTCATATTAAAACAAAGAATTAGATCCAAAATCACACTGTATATATTTCGGCCAAGGGCCTTCCTCAACACTGCATGTTGCATGTTGCATGTACTGTTTCATGCACTGCATGTTGAGGAAGGCCCGTTGCCGAAATATATACAGTGCGAATTTGGATATATTTCTTTGTTTTAATATGAGCATAAGGTTATTTTACGCCTTTGTCTCACTCATAATCATGCTCAATGCAGCACTGCACCTAATCAAGGAATTTGGATATGATATGAGAGTGACTTCATCAAGTTATGAAGATCAGATTCATTCAAATTACCTACATAAAAGAATAGGTAACAGAAAAAAACTATTTTTGGGGGTAAGTGCAATCCAGATTAAATAATTTGGGTTATCACCAAGGTGCATTTCTGCATACATGCCACATTTAAAATCAGCACCACATAAGGAACCAGAATTGCCAGTGAAACTTGCTGTAATATGACAGAATTACACCCCAGAGAGCAGGACTGGAAGAACTGGCTAGTCTGGGATTTTTCATCATCCAGAATATACTCCTCTTCAACTTTATAGTGCCCTGGTTTTTTTTGTAAAGTGGAGTCGGCTCAGTGGGGCCAGAACATAGAAATGAGGAAGAAGGTGGAGTCCATGGGATGAATCCCCAATGAAGTTCGGTGTAATTTTAGAAGCTGATTTCAGAAGAAAAAGTTCCAAAAATGCAATGGATCTGTAATGCAATGTATTTTTAGCATAGACCACTGGTGCCCTGTGCATGCAAAATGCATAATATCACAAGAGGAAAAATTCCTGTTTTTGGGAGGCAAGAATATTAGTTCATTAAGTGTGGAATTCCATGCAAATTCATGAACTTCAAGACAGTTGAATATTATGACCTCTTACTCCCACTGTGTGGTTTAATCATATTGTTTGGTGAGGACTGCAAGCCAGTGGGTTTTTAACAACATGCAAGAAGTACACAAAAAGCACCAAGGAGTTTATTTACTTGGCAATCAGCATGAAAATTAACCTTCAAGGTGGATTGCTCATCAATTTTCCACCACATCCCAGATTACAAATTATAAACCCATATCTGCATCTGCGTAATGCTGTGAGTCAGTTTCAGATGAAGTTGTGCATACATGTACCTGGTTTCCATATCAATGCAGGTCAACAAATATGGCAACCAATTGAAGCAATTGTGCATATGCAGATGGCCTCCATCTGTTTTCTTGCTATAGGGCAACATAAAAAATCAGGCTAGCTCACCCAGCACTTTGATCTCTCAAAGAGCCTCTGGTCACATAGTTGAACTTATCATCCTGCTTGGGACACATACGTACTAAAGTAGTGCTTTCATAAGAGACAAACAAATTGCACTTCGCATCCACAATTTTTTTACTCATAAAATGTTTTAATCGATCAGAAAACGAACAGGGCTTCAGAAGAGGGCATCAAACCACTTTTAAAATCAGAGGATTTGTCATGAGGGAAAAGCGTGTGAGCTATCCGAAAATCACATTGGTTTTTCAGCTTTGCATTTTATGAAGCATGTATGCAAAACTTGTGAGACAGCTCACGGGTTCGTCGGTGACAGCTTTGTAATTTTTTTCACCTCTGGTTCTGTATGGGGTACATCACCGACATGGATATCTATGTGACGGTCTGTATGGGCTGTCTTACTAATATGGATACCTCTGTGACGCTCTGTGACCGGGTCCGTTGCAGCTGTCTGCGGCAAGCCCGCCTATGGCGTGTGCCCTAAGGGCCTGCAATGCAAAAAACACTGCAAGGGTCGCTGGTGCTGCGTGAAACGTAAGGCTCCACACGACCAGTGACCCACTCCAGTCGAGCTTCTCCCGGCTCTCAACTACCCTTCCTTGTGTGCTCTTTTCCTCTCCTGACCCCTATTATACATTCCTGTCAACTCGTATCCTACTTCGATATTCAGCTATCTTCTCCCCCTCCTCCAATATATAGACCCCTTCCCTCAGGTTTCGCTGCCCTCATCCCAAATCCTAGCTATTTCCGTCTCCCAACTTGAAGAAAAATGACAAAGCAAAACAGTCTTGCATTTTGTCCCAGCTCGATTTCGCACCCATATATATTACGTGCTAATCCTGCTTTAGATAATTAACTACTACAAAAACAAACTAATACACACAGCTCGATAACTAACGCTGCTGTATAATGAGCTAGGCAATGTATAGATTCACACATACATACAAAGACAGGACTAAGAATATGTGATATGTATGTATATATATCTGTATATATATATATGTATATATATATATATACATATATATATATATACATATATATATATATATATATATATATATAGATACATGTGTGCATATCCATCTACATATTCATATATGGACCCACGGTTTGACACGGACACGGATACCTCTGTGACCCTCAACATGAGATGTTTCACAGACACGAATACCTCTGTAACGCTCTGTATGGGCTGTATCACCAACACCAATACCTCTGTGACGCTCTGTATGCATTGTGTCACCGATACCGATACCTCTGTGACGCTCTGTATGGGTTGTGTCACTAATATGGACACCTCTGTGACGTTCTGTATGAGGTACATCACCGACACGGATATCTCTGTGACGGTCTGTATGGGCTGTCTCACTAATATGGATACCTCCGTGACGCTCTGTGCCCGGGTCCGTTGCAGCCGTCTGCGGCAAGCCCGCCTATGGCGTGTGCCCTAAGGGCCTGCAATGCAAAAAACACTGCAAGGGTCGCTGGTGCTGCGTGAAACGTAAGGCTCCACACGACCAGTGACCCACTCCAGTCGAGCTTCTCCCGGCTCTCAACTACCCTTCTCTGTGTGCTCTTTTCCTCTCCTGACGCCTATTATACATTCCTGTCAACTCGTATCCTACTTCGATATTCAGCTATCTTCTCCCCCTCCCCCAATGTATAGACCCCTTCCCTCGGGTTTCGCTGCCCTCATCCCAACTCCTAGCTATTTCCGTCTCCCAACTTGAAGAAAAATGACAAAGCAAAACAGTCTTGCATTTTGCCCCAGCTCGATTTCGCACCCATGTATATTACGTGCTAACCCTGCTATAGATAATTAACTACTACAAAAACAAACTAATACACGCAGCTCGATAACTAACGCTGCTGTATAATGAGCTAGGCAGTGCATAGATTCACACATACATACAAAGACAGGACTAAGAATACGTGATATGTATTTATATATATATGTATATATATATATACATATATATATATATATATATATATATATATATATATATATATATATAGGTATATATGTGTGTGTATATATACATGTGCATATCCATCTACATATTCATATATGGACCCACGGTTTGACACGGACACGGATACCTCTGTGACCCTCAATATGAGATGTTTCACTGACACGAATACCTCTGTGACGCTCTGTATGCGCTGTATCCCCAACACCGATACCTCTGTAACGCTCTGTATGGGCTGTATCACCAACACCGATACCTCTGTAACGCTCTGTATGCATTGTGTCACTGGCACCAATACCTCTATGACGCTCTGCATGCATTTTGTCACTGACACCGACACCTCTGTGACGCTCTGTATGCATTGTGTCACTGATACCGATACCTCTGTGACGCTCTGTATGGGTTGTGTCACTAATATAGATACCTCTGTGACGCTCTGTGCCCGGGTCCGTTGCAGCCGTCTGCGGCAAGCCCGCCTTTGGCGTGTGCCCTAAGGGCCTGGAATGCAAAAAACACTGCAAGGGTCGCTGGTGCTGCGTGAAACGTAAGGCTCCACACGACCAGTGACCCACTCCAGTCGAGCTTCTCCCGGCTCTCAACTACCCTTCTCTGTGTGCTCTTTTCCTCTCCTGACCCCTATTATACATTCCTGTCAACTCGTATCCTACTTCGATATTCAGCTATCTTCTCCCCCTCCCCCAATGTATAGACCCCTTCCCTCGGGTTTCGCTGCCCTCATCCCAACTCCTAGCTATTTCCGTCTCCCAACTTGAAGAAAAATGACAAAGCAAAACAGTCTTGCATTTTGCCCCAGCTCGATTTCGCACCCATATATATTACGTGCTAACCCTGCTATAGATAATTAACTACTACGAAAACAAACTAATACACACAGCTCGATAACTAACGCTGCTGTATAATGAGCTAGCCAATGCATAGATTCACACATACATACAAAGACAGGACTAAGAATATGTGATGCGTATGTATATATATATGTATATATATATGTGTGCATATACATCTACATATTCATATATGGACACACGGTTTGACACGGACACGGATACCTCTGTGACCCTCAACATGAGATGTTTCACTGACACGAATACCTCTGTGACGCTCTGTATGGGCTGTATCTCCAACACCGATACCTCTGTAACGCTCTGTATGGGCTGTATCACCAACACAGATACCTCTGTGACGCTCTGCATGCATTGTGTCACTGACACCAATACCTCTGTGATGCTCTGCATCCATTGTGTCACTGACACCGACACCTCTGTGACGCTCTGTATGTGTTGCATCATTGACACCGATACTTCTGTGACGCTCTACATGCATTGTGTCACTGACACCGACACCTCTGTGACGCTCTGTATGCATTTTGCCACTGATACCGATACCTCTGTGACGCTCTGTATGGGTTGTGTCACTAATATGGACACCTCTGTGACGTTCTGTATGGGGTACATCACCGACACGGATACCTTTGTGACGCTCCGTATGGGTTGTGTCACTAATATGGATACCTCTGTGACACTCTGTGCCCGGGTCCGTTGCAGCCGTCTGCGGCAAGCCCGCCTATGGCGTGTGCCCTAAGGGCCTGCAATGCAAAAGACACTGCAAGGGTCGCTGGTGCTGCGTGAAACGTAAGGCTCCACACGACCAGTGACCCACTCCAGTCGAGCTTCTCCCGGCTCGCAACTGCTCTTCTTTGTATGCTCTTTTCCTCTCGTGACCCCTATTATACATTCCTGTCGACTCGTATCGTACTTCGATATTCATTTATCTTCTCCCCCTCCCCCAAAATATAGACCCCTTCCCTCGGGTTTCGCTGCCCTCATCCAAACTCCTAGCTATTTCCGTCTCCCAACTTGAAGAAAAATGACAATGCAAAACAGTCTTGCATTTTGCCCCAGCTCGATTTCGCACCCATATATATTACGTCCTAACCCTGCTATAGATAATTAACTACTGCAAAAACAAACTAATACACACAGCTCGATAACTAACGCCGCTGTATAATGAGCTAGGCAATGCATAGATTCAAACATACATATAAAGACAGGACTAAGAATATTTGATATGTATGTATATATACATACATGTGCATATCCATCTACATATTCATATATGGACACACGGTTTGACACGGACACGGATACCTCTGTGACCCTCAATATGAGATGTTTCACTGACACGAATACCTCTGACGCTCTGTATGGGCTGTATCCCCAACACCGATATCTCTGTAACGCTCTGTATGGGCTGTATCACCAACACCAATAACTCTGTGACGCTCTGTATGCATTGTGTCACTGATACCGATACCTCTGTGTCGTTCTGTGTGTATTGTGTCCCTGATACCGATACCTCTATGACACACTGTATGCATTGTGTCACTGACACCAATACCTCTGTGACGCTCTGCGTGTATTGTGTCACTGCCACCGATACTTTCTGTGACGCTCTGTATGCATTGTGTCACTGATACCGATACCTCTGTGATGCTCTGTATGGGTTGTGTCACTAATATGGACACTTCTGTGACGTTCTGTATGAGGTAAATCACCGACACGGATATCTCTGTGACGCTCTGTATGGGCTGTATCCCCAACACCGATACCTCTGTAACGCTCTGTGTGGGCTGTATCACCAACACAGATACCTCTGTGACGCTCTGCATGCATTGTGTCACTGACACCGATACCTCTGTGACGCTCTGTATGCATTGTGTCACTGACATCGATACCTCTGTGACGCTCTGTATGTGTTGCATCATTGACACCGATACTTCTGTGACGCTCTGTATGGGTTGTGTCACTAATATGGACACCTCTGTGGCGTTCTGTATGGGCTGTGTCACTAATATGGAAACCTCTGTGACGCTCTGTGCCCGGGTTCGTTGCAGCCGTCTGCGGCAAGCCCGCCTTTGGCGTGTGCCCTAAGGGCCTGCAATGCAAAAAACACTGCAAGGGCCGCTGGTGCTGCGTGAAACGTAAGGCTACACACGACCAGTGACCCACTCCAGTCGAGCTTCTCCCGGCTCTCAACTGCCCTTCTCCAACCTCTTTTCCTCTCCTGACCCCTGTTATATATTCCTGTCGACTCGTGTCCTACTTCGATATTCAGCTATTCTTCTCCCCCTCCCCCAATATATAGACCCCTTCCCTCGGGTTTCGCTGCCCTCATCCCAACTCCTAACTATTGCCCGTCTCCGAACTTGAACAAAAACGACAAAGGAAAACAGTCTTACATTTTGCCCCAGCTCGATTTCGCACCCATATATAGTACGTGCTAACCCTGCTAAAGATAATTAACTACTACAAACACAAACTAATACACGCAGCTGAATAACTAGCGCTGCTGTATAACGAGCCAGGCAATGCATAGATTCACACATACACACAAAGACAGGACTAAGAATATGTGATATATATATATATATATATATATATATATATATATATATATATATATATATATATATATATATATATATATACATGTGCATATCCATCTACATATTCATATATGGACACACGGTTTGACACGGACACGGATACCTCTGTGACCCTCAATATGAGATGTTTCACTGACACGAATACCTCTGTGACGCTCTGTATGGGCTGTATCCCCAACACCGATACCTCTGTAACGCTCTGTATGGGCTGTATCACCAACACAGATACCTCTGTGACGCTCTGCATGCATTGTGTCACTGACACCGATACCTCTGTGACGCTCTGTATGCATTGTGTCACTGACATCGATACCTCTGTGACGCTCTGTATGTGTTGCATCATTGACACCGATACTTCTGTGACGCTCTGTATGGGTTGTGTCACTAATATGGACACCTCTGTGGCGTTCTGTATGGGCTGTGTCACTAAGATGGATACCTCTGTGACGCTCTGTGCCCGGGTCCGTTGCAGCCGTCTGCGGCAAGCCCGCCTTTGGCGTGTGCCCTAAGGGCCTGGAATGCAAAAAGCACTGCAAGGGTCGCTGGTGCTGCGTGAAACGTAAGGCTACACACGACCAGTGACCCACTCCAGTCGAGCTTCTCCCGGCTCTCAACTGCCCTTCTCCAACCTTTTTTCCTATCCTGACCCCTATTATACATTCCTGTCGACTCGTATCCGACTTCGATATTCAGCTATTCTTCTCCCCCTACCCACAATAGAGCCCTTCCCTCGGATTTCGCTGCCCTCATCCCAACCCCTAGCTATTGCCGTCTCCCAACTTGAACAAAAATGACAAAGCAAAACAGTCTTGCATTTTGCCCCAGCTCGATTTCGCACCCATATATAGTACGTGCCAACCCTGCTATAGAGAACTAACTACTACAAAAACAAACTAATATACACAGCTCGATAACTAACGCTCCTGTATAATGAGGTAGGCAATGCATAGATTCACACATACATACCAAGACAGGACTAAGAATATGTGACATATATATATATATATGCATATCCATCTACATATTCATATATGGACACACGGTTTGACACGGACACGGATACCTCTGTGACCCTCAATATGAGATGTTTCACTGACACGAATACCTCTGTGACGCTCTGTATGGGCTGTATCCCCAACACCGATACCTCTGTGACGCTCTGTATGCATTGTGTGAATGACACCAATACCTCTGTGACGCTGGGTATGTATTGTGTCACTGATACCGACACCTCTGTGACGCTCGGTATGCATTGTGTCACTGACACCGATACCTCTGTGTCGCTCTGCATACATTGTCACTGACACCGATACCTCTGTGACGCTCTGTATGCATTGTGCCACTGACACCGATACCTCTGTAACGCTCTGTATGGGCGGTATCACCAACACCGATGCCTCTGTGTCGCTCTATATGGGCTGTGTCACTACTATGGATACCTCTTTGACGCTCTGTGCCCGGGTCCGTTGCAGCCGTGAAGGTGTGCGGCAATCCTGACTTTGGCTTGTGCCCTAAGGGCCGGAAATGCAAACTCCTGGCTCCATTTATCCTTGTCCAGACGTTCAACTATATGTCAACTTCTCCCGATTGCTACCCACATCCCTACACTCCCCACAGTTCTCACTATCACCAGCCATCCTTGTTCCGACTCCTACCCTTCTCCCTACACCCCGACAGCTCTCACTATCACCAGCCATCCTTGTTCCGACTCCTACCCTTCTCCCTATCTACAAGCTATGCTTCTGAAAATTCCAAGCGTTTTCCCATATACCATGTCGATCTGATGCACATTTCGTCCGGTGCCAATCGCGTCAACTCTTGGCAGTTTGTCATGGCAATGGCAGGTTGTCATGGCAATGGCAGGTTGTCATGACCGATTTGATTTGTTCGGTTTAATGTTTATTTTGTTTGCTGTGTCTTATTTGTCCTGATGAGCACAATCGAGTGCCAGTGATTGCCAATTTCTATGATGGTTTGTCAATAACCTGGCTGAACTACAGTCGGATATACAAGACTGTTCCACTTTTTTACAATGTGCATGAAGGCGCTTTGCGGGAAACAATTGAGAAAAGTGTACTTTGAACCAGTCCTACTTACCCATGTAATTTGTCCAGTCAAATGTTGGGGTATTTCCTTTAAAGCGCAGATGTGTCGAATTGCATTGGGAATGCACAAACTGAGTGTAGAGTGTGTGCTGTGTGGCAGAGCGTTGAGGTGACATCCAGGTCGTTGAGGTGACATCCAGGTCGCCGGGTGGGAGCGACGTCCGAGTGACGCGTCCGGATCCGCACGATAATCATTGGCAGCCATGTGGACCCGAACACACCCCACCAGGAATCCGGCGAATCCGACGCTGCTTTAGTGATAAGACGGCCGATAAACAATGCTACCGAACGTTCGACCCGATGCGAGATTAAATTAAAAAAGAACAACTTGAATGGTATACACTGGCAGATATTTTTCCTGGGATGTGCAACTTTCGCTCTCCCCCCCCACCAGTGGTATACCTAGGACTCGTGTCCGAGACGAGCAAATGGATTCGGAGGGTGCGCAGCGTAACCCTATTTTGATATGAGTTCATTTTTCCACGATAAAATATGAAATGACGACATAATTTTCCTGTGGAGAACGCCTAGCCTACCACTATCGTTTCTATGTCCACGGGTTGCACCCACCTCCCCTATCCTCCTCGAAAGTAATTTGATTTCATCAAAATTGGAGACCTCTTGCGAAAAGTCTTCAAAACGATTTTGCGCCCTGAATTGAGTTTCGGGGTTCCTAATTTTTCGTGGTCCTGACTTCCTTTTTTTTCATCGAATCCCGGTTTCATTTTGGAGAACCAGCGTGATTGTTCAGGGTTCTGGTGCAATTGTTTTCCGAGCAGGAGCAACATTGTAGCTACTAAGTATATATACTTACCTTTTTGCCTGGTTGGCTCTGGTTGGTTGGCTGTGGTTGCCTGGTTACCCATGGCTGGCTGTGACTTAATGGTATACCAACGCCACCAACGCTCTGGCACTGCTCTGCAATCGCTCTCCAAACAGCAGAAGCGTCTTGTTTGTTGGAATGGTTGTTAGAATGGTTGTTTTGTTGGAATGGTCGTTTGTTTGAATGGTTGCTGGAATGGTTGCTGGAACGGTTCTTTTGTCGGAGTGGTTGTTGGAACGGTTGTTTTGTTGGAATGGTAGCTCACGATTAACATGGTATCCTCTGCGCTATTTCCAACAACAAGACAAATGCCTGAACCACACTAATTTTAAGAGCGCCTCGGACATGACGTCCAATTCATATGGTAGGTGCGAAGAGGACTGTTGGGATTGGCGGACTGCTGTCGAACTGTACAATGCGTACTCAACTTCCTGCATGTGGCAAGGTTTATTTGATAGCATGTTATCTTGGCGTCCCTAGTGATACGAAAATATATTCAGTTATAGGAGCAAGTCCTCGGAGTTGTCTAAATTATGTTTTTCGTGAATATGTTGTCGCTCTTATCCCACTTGGAGAAAATGTCTTAAAATATACCTTGGCATGTGTTATCAAGCTGATATTTTGAAAACCATTTTACAGTTCCACATCAAGGGGAGATACCCAAATACAGCTTCTCCTTTCCTTCATGCCGTTGGGGGGGGGAGGAGGGAGCGTGGCGCTGTGCCTCCACCCTTAAATCCGCTAGTGGGGGTACAAATATTTGCACAAATCCGGAGGTTACAACATATAGATAATATGTTACACATGCTGTGCATAGAACTATGTCAGCACACCACATGAATAAAAAGTGCATAATGTGATAGAATATAATGACGACGCAATGACGATGCATGATGCAATATGCTTATTGCATGTGGTTGTATTGTGTATTGTGCGTTATATGTGCTCATCGATAACATTCCCGATCGTTTCCAGCTAACCTTACGTATGTGCCTTATGTATACCTCGGTATGCCGAGACGCGAGCCGAGAAAGAACGTCATATGTGCACATGTTCGGCTGGTGTTCATGTCGATATAACCTGGGCGGCTGTCTGTTATAGCGTGCAAATACCTCGGCCAGCCGTGCGGAAAGCACCTCGTCTGCCGGCCACTATCGCCGGCGCTGCCCGTCCTGAGCTGCCTGCCCCCCATCTCGATATGTACGTCACCACCCCGCTGGCGCGCATCTGCATGCCTCTCCCGTGCCGTCGTGTTGTATATTCGGCGGCGACTACCCCCCCTGGCAGGGGCGCGCCCAGCATCGCCGTCCGGGACGGCGGCGGGAATTGCGGGGCCGGTGTGCGGTGATCGTGTTCGGAAACTCGGCGATCGAAATTGCCAACTTGTCTCGCCAAGAGAAGATGCCGATGTTTTGCTTTGATGCTCGACAAAACAATATCAATGATGAAAACAACATCGGACAACGCGACACAGATCTGCCGTGTGGTCCCATCTCGTGCGCGCTCCGCTCGTTCCCGTAGTGCTTAAGCGTACTATCCTGTACACATTATGTTGAACGTCACAAACTGGATCAGGGAAAACTTTGGGCAGGGCGTCATCAAACTGGATCACACAAAGTAATGACTTGTACATTATATTATGGGAGGGCGAACGGGGGATGAAGACTGTAATCATAAGGTAACTCACGCATCATGTTCAATTTTCTTGCCGAATTCCCTTCATAAACCTATATCAGTCACATCCGGCGGAACATGTTTCGTTTGCCAGTCAACATTATTTTCGAATACTATGCTGGGAATCCGAAAAAAGCACTTCACATTTTTTTTCAGTTCATACATCTGAGGTAACAATCATGGGTGTAGTTTCCTGTTACGCTCCGAGATGCTAAGATCTTCAGAACCTTTAGCAGTGTTCAATATCAGCTGGGTGGTGTTGCAGATGAACAAATAGCCTAACAGATAGGAAGCTTGTAGAGATGTACGTTTTGCCCATTCTTCTGAAACACTGCTTGCTTGGCGGCGCTCTTGTTATTGCTATTGCTGAGCCATCAACTGAAGCCACCTCTGTAGCGCTCAGCCGAATAGGACCCGCCCCGCCAGCAACTTCAGTTACTTCCAGGCAAGGGTAATGACCAAGATTCCGGACATGAGTTTGGATAGGTGGAGCACTGCCCCCCCCCCCGCCCTTTGTTGCTGCGACCAAGCACTGCAAGACTTCGATATTCGCGTGCGTGACACGGATACTCTCATTTCAGGGCAATGCAAGAAGAGTTGCGGCAAGATCGGCATCTGCGTTAAATGCTCCATCGGCTACTGCTGCAAAAAGGGATGCAAGGGCAAATGGTGCAAGGGCTAGGCGCACCCGTGCGGCTGAGGCCTGTGTGACGTCACACCACTGTGATGACAGGCCGTGGTTGCACCACCAGACGTATTCCTCAGGCTGACAGTCTTCGATCTGCTCTGTCCCGGAAACATACATCCACGTTTCTATGCCTGCTGGTCAATACACCGTTGGGCAGTCCCGAGGACGGTGTTTTCTGGCGCCGCCGTAGTGCAGGAGAGTTGTGTTCTCCTGGCTGGGATGGCACAGCGACAACTTCGCGACAACTCGCTCGTAATGCAATGGCCGTGTGTTGGCCTTTTGTCGCCTGGGCTTACGAGCATCAAAATGGCGACAGCTTGTCCTAGAACGACAGTTTCAGCAACAGCTTGGGCAGACACCGACGAGTGTCTTTGGACAGTTCGTGCCTCCAAAGCCCTTCTGGGCGCCGTGACAGTGATTGCCGTCCAAATATCACACCCGCTCGCCTCCGTGACAGTGATTGCCGTCCAAATAAGAGAGGCAAATCCAGGAACAAAAAATAGGAATAAGTAGCAGTCAGGACAAGAATGCTGAAATATCAGTATTATGGGGCAGGGTACTGGAATTTAGACAAAGTTGATGGTGGTTGACATCTTAGATAACTAGGTTAGATTGTGGGCATTGGATTAGGGATATAATTCCTGAATCTGTATTCCATTATATATATGCATATGTGTGCACCTAGGTGGGTATATGCCTGGGTGGGTGCACTTACCTATATAGGCATGTGCATATTTTTTTTTAACCTCAATATGTATTGTGCAAACATTGCATCAAAGATCTAGTATCTAATTACCTATTTAACTAGTACCTGGCTCAATACCAACTACCAAGCACCAGACCCATTACCTGCCTCCTGAGTAGTGCAGTTTACCCAGGCACCTAACTACCTATTGCAGGCCTTCCTAAGTGAACAGCTAGTTATATAATCAAAAATAATTCCATCAGAGTATCCACTACATGATTTGAACAGAAATTTAAGCAGCAGTTACACTGATTTTTTTTCTTTTCATATTAGTATAATCAACTGTTGCTTCTAAATATCACTTATAGCAATACAAACACAGCCAGCTACTTTTCTAACACAGGTACCCACAGAGCTCTAAAAATTGCCGGTTCCGCTACACACCAATTTATGGAAACACGCAATTGCTACATGAAGAGCGAAAACTTCTTAAATCACTACGAGTAATCGAAGAACATGTGCCAAGTCGTCGATTTATTTGTTATAAATCATCTCTGTATACCAAATATTTAAGGTACTTCAAGGCTTCTCTTTAGGTCATTCAATCTGTGTTTCTTGTCAAAACATAAAATACATGGAATGAAATTATGTAAATACGATCAAACCAGCACTTTAATGTCGGACTATCGCTTCATAACTTGTTCACATTTGCTCCGGTTATCCCATGTCATGGTTGTGGCCTTTTTTAACCTGCAGTTAACTCCATGGCACGGATTACAGCCAAGGGTATATTTGGGATTAGGGCGTGGTCGCCGCTACAGTTTGAATATTCTACAACACAGCTGATCTCCACAGGCACCGTAGAAAATCAGCTAATGGTTCATATCAAATCGGAAAATATGTGATTCGTTCAATATACTAGCACATATCAAGACGAGAAATTCACAATTGATGGCAATATATTCCTTCATCCTTTCTGAAGTTTTCATCATTTCCCTGCTTAGACTGTTTAGACAGACATGATAACCATAACTGATCAATGATGTAAAATGCTGGCTTTCCATCCTTGAATGCATGTCTTGTTTGTCTCAAATCATCCACAGTTTCTAAGCGACAATGTTCTTCATCTGCACAGGTAGACATGCATTTTTTGGACAATGGTATAAGGAATTGCATGGACCAACACCATGGCAAACTGGGTGACAATTGTGGTGCGCAAGATGATGCCAAAAGCCAACCAGAACTGTATTGAAAGAACATGTCCAAAACCAGCTGTATTACAGCACTTGCTAACATTGGCAGCCCATGCATGCAAAATTAGGCTTCAGATTTAGCCAAATTTTGTTAGGTTGGTTAATGTTATGCATTGCATCATGCTTAACCCAAGATGCCATGCTGCTAAGCAAATACCTACCAACATCTTGTCGTGTTGCAAAACAGCCCAATTTTTAAGCCTTGGTCATGGCCATCAAGGTGTGCTCAATGTTGGTCAGACATGCAGCTGATGGCTGCAAATGGGCTGGAAGGGCAGCATTTCAACAAATTGGGGATTGCAAGAGGGCTGGAGGGGTGGCATTACATGAAAATTAAGTAGAGTTTCAGCCAAACAGTTCTCAAATTCAGAGCCATTGCCTTTTCCATGAAAGATTGCATCTGCAAATGATTAATCACTCACCTCGTAGGGTGTGTGCCAAGCTTAAAGGTGACGGGATACGATCATGAAGTTAAGTATCTTTTACATAGCAAAGGCAAGTGATCAGGAGACATCACCCGTACCCATACCTAGGTAGGTACTTACCACATACACCGGGCACCAGCTCGCAAACTACTCTCCGGTTGCAAATTCTGTGCCTTTGAACCGAATATGCTTATCAGACAATTCCTTGTGCTTACTTGCCACGTGACATTTAAGTGAATACTCGTAGCTACACCAACTAGGTACAACCTGTTACGCCACAATGCACGAATTGTCTTGATGCCCAGGCATCCGACTTCTTGGGACTTCTGATCTTGCTCAACTTTCGCTCCTTGGGCATTGTGGCAAGCAATCACGGGACCACTCGAAAAGGAAGAGCCCACGCGCAATAACCGCATAAAACTGGTCACGTTTGAAAGGAACTGCACGGAAGCAAGCTCAGCTGTCGCTCTGTCAACTTCATTTATTGGAGTGGTCTACCGCTCGTCAATCACTTCATTCTGACGTCATGGTTTAATATTCTATTAACATTGCCTGGAATGGACTACATTATCTACCTACAGTATTTAATCTCAAATAAAAATATCACAAAATACAACATTTCTTAATGCAATATCAGTATTTATAGGAAAACGTTTCTTTAAATAATACATGACGTCAGACCGGCGTGATGCCTGCGGTGCCTAGCGGCAACGATCGCAATAAATTCAATTGATAGAGCAACCCAAGAAATGTGACGTTTGTGGCGTCTGGCATACAAATGCGCCAGTTTTAAACGAATATCACGGATTTTAATAAATAGGCGCATTGACTTGTGAATATATGCTTGTTCCATACATTACTAAAATGAGACAACTGTTTCTTACTTTTCTAATTATAAAGAAATATTTTCTGTTTTTTACCCAGCAGGGAATATGATGAAATAATTAAATAATGCGCAAATAGGAAGTGTGTACACTTCCTTAAAAGGGTATACACCGCGCTACGCATCCCGAAGGAGGGAGAGAATCACCTGAAGTTTCCGTATCACAATACAATATATATATATGCATATATATATACTTTGTTATAGCACATGAATAGATGAAAAATCCATGATTATGTACCCAGCAATGCTTATCAATTTTGCCTTAAACTGGCGAGTTTTGCTTGTGATACGTCGCGCTACATGGCGCTACATTGGCAATCCAGTATACAGAATACAACATTCACCGTAGAATCTGGATCATGGCATAATTGCCATTCAGATTCAATGATCTGGATGTGGAGTGTGGATTGTGGAGTCGTTGCTTTAATGTGTGCAAAGCATCACTGAAGACCGAACCTCTGGAAAGCTACGGAGTGGGGTGGGTGCGGGAGGAGTCTAAGGCCAGTTGTAGCAGCTGCACCATCTGACGCTGACCCCCCCAAGATACCTTTACTAGAAGGTAGATCGAAGTTTTCCTTCAAGCCCGCATGACGTCATCCCAAGGTTTTTTTAAATATGGTATCAATATGGTTGCAGAAGACTTTTCTCAAATCATACGCAATGGTTACTTTTATTTTGCTTCCTCTACAAGCAAATATATTTATATTTCGCTGACTTATTAGTATAAATATATTAATCTTATTAATATTGTACTGTTATTTCCAGTGAACATTTGTTCCGACACATATTTTTGTCATGCATAGGCAAGGTTGGATTTGTGCATTGTAATCTTGCATGTTGAGAGGAATATTTTGTAGTCATCCAGTATGGAGAATATTTGTGTTCAAACCTTATGCATCGTAACTCAATTTGCACCCCCTTTCGGTGAATTTTGAGCACTTTTACTTGATCACAGCAGCTCATTGTCAAACTTGGGAGGTAACTTGGAAGATTCAACCTCCAGATGAGAAAACAAGAAACAATTTTCTGGAGAGGAGTGTTCGGGAATCAAAAAATCCAGGAGCAGCCTATTTCTCCAAGCATGTACCTGGGTACCTACCTACATTGACATACAACAGTCGTTGAAAATATAGCTTTTTCTAGGCCAGTTAGACCCAGGGCATGGTACATTATTCCTTGATTAATTTTGCATGGATTATTGACGATACATGCATAATTGAACATTTATGTACAATACAATCATCATGCTATGAATGCCTTCCCGAAACTTACCATGAGTGGCAGTCTGATTTCCTGTAGTGTAAATTCAGCATCTAGATATAATGTTTGAATGTAACACATCTCTGTTTCAGGTGTCACGCCTTACTGTGCAGTACCAGAGCATAGAGGTGGCACTGGGCAGACAACTTTAATAAATAAGAAATATGATTACACCATTTATACCAGGATTCTGCCTTAGCAAAATATCTTAGCATACAATAAAACACATCTAAGTTCTCAAATGTTCGGGAACCAAGAGTATGCTCGAAGCATTTCAAAGACATTGATAAGAGAAGAAACCTAAAGAAAGAACTGCTCAACCCTGCCTATTTGCAGAGAAGCCAATGTCTCCTACCATCAGCTATTCCCACCATAATATTCCCACCAGCCAAAACCCTGGGTAATCCTGAAACTTTTTGTATTATTGATGTTTACATCATTTGCAAGATTACTTTGTGTTTTTCCTGCTTCGTTTACATGTTGGCAATGTTTTTCCTCCACCAAAGAAAAAGATGGATAGGCCTGGTTAAGTTATGTCCTTTTATTTCAAGATTTTGATACTTTTCTCTGAGAAAATAGATTAGGCTAGCTAATTTTATGCTAGGTTATCTTGCGATTTCTAAAGCTTTAAATAATTAGTTATTGTATATGAACCAATTGAAACCCCCTCCTTTTTGGTATTATTTCGATTTTCAGCCAATTTTTGTGCTTGTTGGTAAAAAATATGTTCTTTGTACACTGAAATAACAATCACGATAAGACCCTCATGTCAAGCATTTACCAATAAGTTATAGCTACACTAAGTTCGGGTCAAGGGTATGAGAAATAGATGATTTGGGTCAGATCTGCTGACTGAAATGGTGCATTTATGAGCTACATTTTTTTTACAGAATGGACAAAGAATGATATCAGGTGACAAATGTATCCATTAGATAATTTACATTTGGACAAGTTTTTATATCCTATATAGTGAGCTGGATATAAAATATTTTAACCATTTTGTACATTTCTTCTGTTCTATCATAAAACTTAGTCTCGAATACAAGCATAATCCTTTTTGTTAAATAAATAGCATAGTTATTGTGAGAGGATCACATGTTCAACTTTATTGACGAAAAGTATCAAGTCTTTTGGAATGGTATTATATAGGTTTTGTTTAGGTGATTGGAGCACGATTGCTCGATGTCCTGACCTGTGTAATTTATGTATATGTCTCAAACTTAGTATGAAGGAGAGGTTATCATGAGATAACAAGTGAGTGATGCCTATATTTAGGTTGATTCTTTCCATCAACAATTATGGGATTTGTGTAATATGCCGCCACACGCCACGGTCTTCGCTGCGGAGTTAATGGCCATCAGCAAAACTCTTGCATACATCGAGGTTGACGACGATATTTTACATGTTATTTTGACTGATTCTCTGAGCAGTCTTGTGGCGTTGCGCAGTTTTAACCAGCAACATGTCATCGTACGAGACATTTTATCGCACCTTACTTCGCTGCATCGCATGGGAAAACAGGTCATATTTTGCTGGATTCCAGCACATGTCGGAATCCGTGGTAACGAGCTGGCCGACAGGACTGTAAGGCGTGCAGCACAAGCGCCAAGGAGTCGCGTTCTTCCACTTCCTGCCAGTGACTACTACCCAATTATCTCATCATTTATTCTCAGACAGTGGCAGGGCAAATGGGACCAAGTGGAGTTCAACAAATTAAAGCAAATCAAACCATACTTAGCTCCGTGGCCCTCGTCCTTCAGCCAAACTAGAAGGGACGAGGTAGCCATCTGTGGTCTCAGAATTGGTCACACTCTAGCAACACATAGGTATTTATTATGCGGGGACGACAGGCCTAAATGTGTTAGGTGTAATGCCGCGCTGACTGTGCACCATGTGCTGGTGGCGTGCCAAGCATACACAGAAGAACGTAGGCGTCACTTCGGATATGATGCGAATGCTCTGCGGTTGAAGGACTTATTGGGAGATTATTCCCGATTCATACACAATGGAGCAGTTTTGTGCTTCCTTTCGTAGATTGGATTTGACGTAATATATGCACCTGCCTAACTGATTATTTGTTTCCCCAGATCTTATATCAAGCGCCTTAACAGCTACCGATGTTTTATATTCGTTTGTGAGTCTGACGCGTGCTTAGGCAACCTTGTTATGGGTGCAGTATAAGCCAATGGGGTTGACACACCCTAAAACCCCAATAATCATCATTAAAATGGCAAACATGCAAAAGAAGTCCCTGGGCTATTTTTGATCACAATGTTGTTTTTCTGGTGTTTTCGGATTTGACACTCATTCCTTTGGAAAATGAAACTTCCAAAGATATAAGCACTTTAAGTTCAAGTACTTCTATCTAAGAAATCAGTCCAAGAAAAGAATATCAAAAACATTGAAATAACTTTAAAAAATAAATAAAAAATTGACAACATATACCTGCCATCCCACCTCAACAACATATGGGAAGTGTAGGGGAGAAGGTTTTGGATGTAGTGTTATATAATGAAAAATAACATACAATTATCAATACAAATTAATGCAACCTAACCTAGCCTACTGATGTTGGACGAACTAAAATCTACTGATGTTGAATCACTTAAACGCACTAATATTGGATTACTTAAAACCTACGGATGTTGGATTGCCTAAATATGATTTTAAAATGTGATTTTCAAAACAAATTGCAGAGGACTGTCCACAATAGCCACTGCACGTGGAGGGCATGTATCGTGAAATAAATAAATACATATATAAATAGGAAGACGTCAGCCTTCCACAGCCGCCGGCTGCCAGCGACCTTCGTGCAGACAGCGGGTCAGGCGTGCACGGTCCAGTTCGCGGACCGTCGATAGGTCATTCACATAATGACCAGATCAGGTCGCGAGTGGTGCCGTTGCTGTATCCGTTCCCGAAGCCGTCCCCGTCGGATCCTGCGAGGTCATTTGCGCGAGGGTATCTCAGCTGAGGCCACCATCAGTGGTAGCCTTACCCGCTGGCGTGTGTGTTCCCTTGCCGCCCCAGTTCAGTGCATAGGATCAAGTTCAAGCCGCGTCGTGACAGAGACGGTCACCACGTGTGCGCCGACCACTCGTACATTACGGCTGCGATGCGAGTGATGAATGAACGCAGGCGAAGCTACAGGTGTAAGATTCTTATATTGTGAGTTCATGTTTGTTTTTTTTATCGCCAACCACAGTTGACGATCCACGCAGGTAATCGTGCTGTTGCCGTTGTTACTTGGTTATGTTATAAGTTCGCGATACATTCGTACTTGAAATACGCATGCGCAAATACATGTGAAAATCGTACTAAGAACATATTCGCACTCAATATATTCGTATTCGAGGAGTTTTATGAACCACGCGAGCAGGACGCAAATCTGCAGTTGGGTCGAAAGTAACCGTTTTTATGCAATTTTCCAATTTGTGACTTGTATCCTCAATGACAGGTGCAGCCAGCTTCCTGGACACAGACATGTCATCAGCGGGTATGGACAAACACCCCCTGCCACACCAATTATTTTCACAATTTTCCACTAATATATACAGACTGCATATGCAGCCACAAACCAAACGCGTGCATCCATTCTGTGTAGGCTTAACGGCAAGCATGCAAATAAAGGACATAATCATTTGTAATAATGTCTTGCGGCCCACTGGTGCAGATTGCTTTTGTACCTTTAATGCACCAGATATGTATATATATATATATATATATATATATATATATATATATATATATATTACGTGGGCTATATGGGGCCTCCTGTCGGTGGCGGATCCAGGGAGGAAAGTTGGGGCATATGCCCCCCCCCCATGAAAGGTGGCGTCCCTTCGACCCGGAAAATGCGTCCCTCCGCGAAGGCTCGAGTGCACCCAAACGCCCTCGAATTTTTCAGCCACAGGCGCCTCTCGGCAGGAAAGGCACCCCTCAAGCTACTTTCGCGGTGGCGCCACTCCAAGCACGTGTCCCCTCCCCAGATGACAATTCCTGGATCCGTCCCTGCCTCTTGTGGCAGTTATTGGTTTCCTGTGGCGGCTATGAGACCTCTTATGACGACAGAGGGCCTCCTATTGCGGTCTAGGGGCGGTCAGATCATTTCAGCCAGCTAAAACGGACGGTAGAGGGAGCCTACCAATATCGGGAAAAATCCCTTTATTTTGGAGGCACTTGATGGTCAGCCTGGCGGAAACGGCACATTGTTAGGCAGGAAGATTGTCACTGGGTCATTTAGGATACATTTTGCTGAAGCTGAAGAATAGGTCTTTCAATTAGTATACGTCAAAGTGATCTATATTGCCATAAAACATGCAAGAGAGCGTAGAGAAAAACGGTAAAATTGCATGTAAACCAATGGTGAAGGGAAACCTTCAAGCCCGCTACCAAACCCACTTCGTGGGGGCCCGGACCCCCCACCCCCACTCCCCAGGCCCCCATACGCTTCTGGTTCAAGACTGCTTCAAATAATTCCAAGATACGTTAGCTTAGATGCTATAGATGTTTATTATCCCATGTTTATTATCCCGCAAATGTTTATTATCCCACTGATGAATATCATTTAGTGTTGTTTATGCCATACTCTGTTGCATTGATGTTGTTCACGGTCTGATGCTGATGGAATTGATGCGACGTATTCAGTTTTCTTATTTTCTGCCGCTCGTCCGACACATAGGTATACGAAGTATTAAAACACATTCTCTAAATTCGATACATCTGCAAAAAGGTCATAAGCAGATGCGCTACCTACCATAGTAGCTAAGTAGCCACGTTTCTAGACCTCTGGGTACCCATTGTCATCAAATGTAAATAGTTTCCCCTCCCTCCCTGGGGCAGCTCTGTATGAGGTTTTGAATTCATGATGGTGTTAAATCTACGATAAATTGAATGCCAGGAACTTGCACAATATAGGATGACATGCCTCCTGTTATTTTGCACAAAATCAATACTAATTATTCATGCAAGATGAAACTAACCGTAAATCAAAACCAATATTCAATAGATAAATATATTATCTCTTGATTCAAAATGTCTTCAAGAATGACACAGTTTTTGTGCACATGACACATATAATGCTAATTTTAATCAGATGCATTTATCACAGCAACTAAGCTATCCTGGAGTCGGAGCCAGGTAGAGCAGCTAGTCATGGTCAGAGTATTGGGCGATATGCTTTTATGACATTTATTTCAATGTTGCCTGGCACTGAGGTGGACAGTGGCACATTGATGAAAGGTACTGGCAATAATTGGATTGTATTGTGATATTGGAGAGGCAGAGAAGCATGCTGTGAATGCTGTACCATCAATAAGGCAGCATAGTTTGGTGTGAACGCAGCCATACACTGCTACCCAGATGCTAACAGTGATGTGTTACATCCTCACTGGTACAAGTTTTTAATGCTTGCTTGACTTGATATTTTTGGGTAATTAATGTGATATTTCACTTGATCAAGCCCCCAGGCTGGTACCGGATTGGTCTGCCATTGTGCTATTGGACCAACGTCGATACAAGTCGAGTGAATGTGTGTATGCATGTATGTGGGTTGCTGAAAAAGCACCAGTTTTAATATTTTAATCTGGACACTGGGGGCTGATACACTTGTGCACTTTTTTTAATTCAAAGCATCATCAACTTGATGAATTCTGATCATATTGTGTCAAGCTTGCATTGACTTGAGGCAAGGATTGTACGAGATTGGGATAGCATGCATATATCACAACAATCCGGCTGTACAGTATGTTATGAAGGATGATTGGCCATGAAAAACCTTGGCAATGCTGCTCCCTGGTCCCCTGATCACCAGGAAGATCTTAGTAATGTGAACCTTAACATGACAAAAATTTAATATAAAATTAACTTAAAGTAAAGGTCATTGCAAAATCACAGTTTGAACAAACATTAGTACAATGGCCTTTAGTTAACACTCAAGCGATTAGTTAATGCTTATTCTTTCTGAATACAGGATCATCAGAATTGATGTTCTTGGCAGATTAACACTACAGAAGGCAACTATTATGCCAATTTACTTATAATCAATTCAATCTGGATCTATTTATTTATTTTGAACATTGAACATGTGTCAATCTACTATCATGTTGGCATGTGAGAGGGCATGTAACCTGGTGATATTATTGTCCTTAAATTGTAAATTGCTGCCTGGGAGAGGGAGGGGGTATCACAGACAACTGGTGTTGCTAAAAGTTTACTGCTGCAGGGATGTTTCATAACTTCCCACACATGGTATTGGCAAGTGTTCCTTTCACTTGCAATATAATCCTTGCTCCTCTATCATCTCATCTAGGCATACAACAATCTAGATTTATTTTTCAAACTATGCTTCTTGATGGTGTGAACTTTACCTCCCTAATTTCCTTTTTCCATTTTGCTTTCCGATCATTCATGGTCCCTCTTTTGTGTGTTCCCAGTTCAATGTCCATGCACAATTATTATTCCAAGTTCTACATTTCCAGATATAATCACCATTTCCAGTTGGCTCTTTATCTGAGTAATGAGCAGGTTCAAACTTGAGGGAGCTACATTGGAATTACTAGGGAATGATTTGAATGATAAGTACCCTCCTCATGAACTTATATTGTCACAATGTACATATTATACCCTACCTCAACCACTTAACTGTAATGCTGGATTATCAGTACTTCATATCAATGCAAGATCCCTGAAGAATAAATTTGATGAAGTTGTTAATTTTCTAGCAAGCTCTAAAGTTGATTGGTCAGTTATTTGTGTATCAGAGACATGGTTGAAGAAAGATTTAGAACAATACTTTAGTCTACAAAATTATAATCTCATTTCATCTAGTAGAAAAGAAGGCGAAGGTGGAGGTACAGCAATATATGTAAGTAATAGATATGAGGCTAGGGAAAGAAAAGACCTGGAGAGTGATCATTTTGAGACAAGTTTTCTGGAAATCAAAATGAAGTTGGGTGTGCCAGGGAAAAGATTCCTAGTAGGGGAAATGTATAGACCTCCAAGTCTGAGCCACACTATATTTATGGACTATTTTGAAAAAATACTTGACTCATTGGAAAACACCAAATGTACATGTGTCATAGCAGGGGACTTCAATTACAATCTTTTGAAATATCACTCTGATAAACCTACACTTAAATTTATGAATTTGTTCAATTCTTATGGATTTTTCCCAACCATCTCAAAAGCAACCCGGATTTGTAATGAATCAGATGCCCTTTTGGATAATATATTTATCAATGATGTTAATGTCTTTAACAATTCAGGAATACTACTTCATGATTTATCAGATCATTTTCCAGTTTTTCTTAATCTGTCATTAATTGAAAGTCCAAATATAACAAGACATTCAGTGACAGTCTTTGATAAACATAAAATCAGTGAATTAAATGATCACCTCATCAGCAACTTGGAAGGCTTTCAAGATGAAACTGATGCTAATCAAGCATGCAACAAACTTAGTAAGGCATATGAAACAGGTATTACAAAATTATCTAAAACTTTTACACCCAGTAGAAGAAAAAATCCAATTAAACCATGGGTAACCCCTGCACTTCTGTGTTCAATAAATACAAAAAATAAACTTTATGCAAAATATATTAGGAATATAATTGTATTGAATGAAAATAAATACAAAATGTATAGGAACATGCTTTGCAATGTGCTTAGGGATGCAAAACGATTATATTACAAGAGGGCATTCCAGGACAGCAAAGGTGATGGCAAAAAACCATGGAAGTATTTGAATGAAATTATAAACAAGAATGAATTGCAAACAGTTCCCCCAAGGTGCTTTGTTGATAACTCTGGGGCTACCTGTGTAAATGAACAAATACCTGATAAATTCAATACTTTTTTTTCAACGATAGGTAGTGAATTGGAAAAAAATATACCTGCAGCACACAATAGCCCATTATATTACCTTACACAGCCTACTCATGCCAGCATTAACAAAATTCCTTCTGTTAATGAAGCTCAAATTGAAGAAATTGTTAAGTCTTTGAACCCTGTGGGTGGAGGTATGGATAAAATTAGCACAACAATTTTGCTTGGAACATATCGAAGTATTTTGCAACATCTAACTTATTTCTTCAATCTTTGTCTGAGCACTGCAATATTCCCTGATGCATTAAAATCTGCAGTTATAATTCCTGTATATAAATCAGGGGAAAATAATAAATTTACTAATTATAGGCCAATCTCTTTGCTACCAATATTTTCGAAGGTGCTGGAAAGATTAATACACATTAGTGTATCATCATTTCTAAATGAAAATAATATCATACACCCACTGCAGTTTGGTTTCAGAAAAAAAACAGCACATACATGCCAATTGCTCTGATGCATAATGAAGTGACTAAAGCCCTTGTAAATAATAAATTAGTTTGTACCCTGTATCTGGATTTGAAAAAGGCCTTTGACACTGTCAGCATCAGCATTTTGTTACAAAAGATTTACTTTATTGGCATTAGGGGACATATATATAAACTGTTAAACTCATACCTATCAAATAGATCTCAAAGAACCAAGATACATGACACCCTCTCCCAACCATTAAATATCACAATAGGTGTTCCTCAGGGTTCGATTCTTGGACCTCTGCTATTTCTTCTGTACATTAATGATCTTTGCAATGTTTCCAATTTACCTAGCTTTTACCTCTTTGCAGACGATACCGCCATAACTATTACAGCTAATGATCATTTTGAGTTACAAACTAAAGTAGATGAGGTAATACCCAAAATAATTGCATGGTTTCATACCAACAGATTATCGCTTAATGCTGATAAGACTGGATATGAATTTTTTTTCCAGGAAACCATGTGATGACCTTCATGTAAAAATAAATAAATAAATAGTTCTAATATTACAAGGCATAGCTGCATAAAATATTTAGGTGTATTAATCGATGAAGACATGACGTGGAAAAGCCATATCAATGCCATTTCTTCAAAAATTAGTAGAAATATTGGTATTATAGGCAAATCTAGGTACTTTCTATCAACTTGTGAATTGCTTCTTCTGTATAATTCTCTAATACTGCCATATCTAAATTACTGTGCTGTTGTCTGGGGAAGTACTTACCACTCTAAGCTTGACAAGATTATTAAGTTGCAGAAGCGTGTTATTAGGATTGTTGACAAGAAACCTTACTTATACCATACAAATGAATTGTTTATCAAGCATAGAGTTCTTAAGTTTCTGGACATAATTGATGAACAATGCATTTAAATCATGCTAGGTTTTCTAAATCACTCATTACCAGCACCTCTTTCTGATATGTTTCAACTTCATCAAGAAGGTGGCCTCAGAGTTAGACAACACTTTCAAATACCCTTTTCTGATATCAATTACAGGATGTTTTCATTACCCTTTATTGCACCAAAAGCCTGGAATAAAATAATCTGCTCTCACTTCCATAGAATTGAAGATGTACCTAGAAGTAAAATCATTTTGAAAAAACACATCAGGCAAAACATTACTAGAAAATATGAACTTGTCCAATGAATTTCGGTGATAAGGTTGTGCTATGCATGGTGATCTTGTTGTCTTATTCGGATATTTTCGTTAAGTATCATGTTTTCCTTCTTTCTTCTTTCTTCATACTTCGTTTGTCCTTTCTCCTTTCTCCTTAGTGTAGTAATAGTTTAGGAGATGTACGTGCAAGATTAGGGATTTTATATTATTTCCCCATTAACACCTATAGCAGTTTTTTTTCTGGAGCCCTCGAAGACGTTACTAGCATTGCTAATTGTCTGAGAGGGCTTCAGGAACGTCTTTTACTAATATCTGGTGGCAGGATCTGTCCAGCAAGAAACAGGAGCGGGGAGTGGTGTGACCTAACTTGACTTGCTTACCATGACCTACTTCTCATCCCTGGAATTTAACGTAATTAGGTCGCACGGGTATGGAAGGGCACTCCTGCCTACCTATTAATAGGTAGCGGAATTTAAAAAAAAAATAAAAAAAAATAATAATATCACATCCGCTCGCCTCCGTGACAGTGATTACCGTCCAAATATCACACCCGCTCAGCTCGCTGTCCAGTCCCGTCTGCCTGTCCAGTGGCGGCAGCGCACGTCCTCTGGTGGGAAGGGGACCGCACCCCACCATACGACAGCCAAGTGCCGGAACTACCTGCTGCTCGATACCTTGGGAGGAGGGGCTCGGTCGACGCCTCCCGACCAGCGGCGACCCACGTGTGCAACGTCTGCACACTGCGTAGTGGAAATGCAGCGTGGAAATACAACTCCTCGCCTATTCCGTGCCCATTCCACCCGAGACTGCCTTTTCCAGTTGATATGGCCATTCCAGCTGTCGGACGGATCCTCTCGTCTTCACGACCCTTGCCAGCCCTCAAGGTGCACGCTTCATATTTCCAGGGCCCTTTCGACGTCAGCTGTTATAAACGTTCACATTTTCCGCGCAATTAATTTTCCCGTTGGTAACGCAACTGCCTTTTAACAGCCCGGACCCACCATGGGCTTAAAGACCATTTACGTAGCACCGGGAACCCTTCGCTCTGTCCCGGATCGTCTCCGTAGCTCGGGAGCCTCTTTATCGGCCAGAGGCCCGCTGCCAGCTCCGAGCCCCTTTCCATCAGGGTGAGCCAAAGCCAGCACAGCGGTTCTGCACGTCCGGCCCTGGGCCCGTTCATCGACTCAGGGAACCTCTTTCAAGGCTCAGGACACCCCGTCCGGGCGAAACCTCTTCAAAAGCTTGGACATCCTCTATCACCCAAAAGGCCCCTGTACGGTTTCGGTCCCATCTGCTAAGGGTTCCTTCATACCGGCTCTGAGCCCTCTCTTGGGCCCCATCCGTTGACCCAAGGGTCCTTTCTGACGGTTCGAACTCCTCCCCGGCAACTAGAACCCTCTCCGTCATCTCAGGTGCCCTCTTTGACGCCCAGGGGCTTTTTCGTGCAAGTTTGAGGCCCCTTTTAAACGCTTGGACCTTGTATATCAGATCAGGGGCCCGTTCTCGGCTTGGGGTCCGCTGACAGCAGAGGGGCCTTCATATTGGCTCGGGCCCTCTCCGTCAGCTATCCGGGTGGGGTCCTTTCAACTATCCGGGGACCCCACCGTCGATCTAGAAGCCCTTCACTTTAGCCCAGTCAAGGGCCCTCAACATCTTCATGAGTGCACTCTCCGTTGACCCTTTCCTCAGCCCGGGTCCCTTTCGTCGGTTCAGAAGCCGTACACATCGGCCCTGGGGCCCTTACGGGCCCCCTGCACCGACGCCTCGAGGTGCCCTTGCGAGCCCCTCAAAGCGGCCGCTTGTAGGGACCCTCCGTCCCTCTAGGGGCGGCTGCACCCTTGGCCCACTCCTTGACTACGCCACTGGCCCCCTCCCCAGTATTCTGCGACCTTCCTCACTAACCCCATGTCATTGACTGGAAAGAGTTGGCACAAGAAACGGGTTTACCACCCTTCCTCCCACCAATAAAAATCAGCTGTCAGCTGCTCTTACGCCCAGGGCACGTGGAATCCGACCGGCAAATGTTACGCTGTTGGCAGTATATAGCACTGAGGGACTCAGGCGTATAGCCTTCGGTATGCTTTTGGAGGGTCACTGCCCCCCCCCAATATTGGCTTTACCCTCCCAATAACAAAACCGGGCAAGCAACTATTGATATGGAACCCTATTTGGTATATGCCTCCACCTCCTAACCCATGTGGGCACGCCCATTGCTTGTATGTATTGTGCTCTCCCAATAATTTTCAAAAGCCTACACCCATGGAAGGATTCGACTCGCTAGGTCAAATTACGGCCTTGACCATGGGTGTAGCCACGGTTTCGAAATTGGGGCGAGGGGTACAAACCAGAAGCTCGGTAAGTTTGGACAGGATAGAGGGGTAGATACCCCGAATAAAAAAAATCCTTGGATTTCAGCCACTTTATTTTAAATGTCTGGTTTTCAGATATCCCCTTGTTAAAATGATATTTTGGGGACAAAATTGTCCTCCAAAAATTAACAAGTTTCACTCCATATCACTGCCTATGAACATCTAGCTTTATGTCATATGTACTGGGCCTGACACATGCTTTCCCGTTTTACGGCACACATTTCGATGCAATGGCAACCAGAGCGGATGAAGGGTTTGGCATTGAGAGCATGCCCCCCCCCCACATGGAAGGTGGTGTCCCTCCGGCCGGGAAAAGGCGTCCCTCTGAAAAGGCTCCAGTATTCCCGCCCGGATTTGTCAGCTTGAGGCTAAAGAAAAATGAAAGAAAAATGTCAAAAGAAAGAAAAAGGCCTTTACTTTGAAGGGAAGGCGACTAGAAGGCGCCTCGGTGTCGGTCCTTCTAGAAGGACCGAGTGCAACCCGCCCCCTCGAATTTGTCAGCTAGAGGTGCACCTCCAGGTGCTTTCGCAGTGGCGCCGCTCCAAAGAAATGGCGCCCCTCCAGACGAGTGCCCCCCATGACAATTCCTGGATCCACCCCTGATTACAACTCGCGGTTATTATTCTCTCTCGCGGTTATGAACTTCGGCTGGTTATAAAATCGTGCGCATTTACTTGTCGGTTCTCTTGCAACGTGCAACTTCCGTTGAACCATTCAGAGGAAAGCGAAAAATTTGAGAATTTTGATATGTCCGGAACAGCAATGTGGCAGTGTAAATTAACAACCGGCGATGAGAGCGCCGTCCAATCATGTTATGACGGATTTCCTGGGGAGCTCCTTGTCATATAGAATATGAGTGCCTGCTATCACAACGGCTGGAAACAAAAGCAGATTTGATCCTCTTATTCCTATTACACTAAATCATTGTGTACACACCGGACATTCGACACCTTCGAAATTATTTGGATATCTCAACATTCTGATATCGTACGGCAAGCCACGTCGAATGACACCCACATAATGCAAATTGAAGCCGTAGTGACGAAACGCGAGGATTTCGAAAAATTAAAACTAACCTTTGATCTCGAGGCTTGATCTTGAGGCTTGTGCCGGGTTGAAATATTACTCGAGGGTTGCCCACGGGCTATCTCTTGATACCAAACATGGGTAACTCCGGGAGAAAACGAAGAAACGCGGGGCGACCGAAGAAATGAGCTCGGCCTTTTACTACAAATTAATGTGATTTCTGAACGGTTGGCTAGAGTACCTCACGGCACGTCGAATGACATCTATTTGACGAAAATTGAAGGCATAGCGACGAGGCGCGAGGACTTCGAACAATTTAACACGCGCCCTGGAGGGCCTCTGAGAATTACGCGCACTGGAGGGGGGGGCGGATTCCGCCCCCCATAAGATCTCGGCTTCTAGTAAAGCTGGAGGAACGAAATTCGCAGGGTGGATGGGCACGGTAGTGAGCTCTATTGTGTGCAATTTTCGTGACCTTAGGTCAATATCTTCAAGGTCAAATGAGGTCAGATTGGAAACATTTTTCGGTTTTGCGTGGCTTGGCTTGTCATCGTTATGGATCGCTGTGATTGTGTTTAAATGCTCAAAAATGGGCATCAATGATGTTTGGACATTACTAATGATGCAATGCAGATGCTAGACCTAACATTTAACCTCAGGTCACCTATATAGCACCACTTTATCAGGTCAGTTACCTGTTCCAGTTACCGGAACCGGCCGCCCGCCCGACTGCTCCGTCGGGCAGCTCGGAGCAATCGGCTTCGTGAAGAAGGGAGTGAAGTACATGAATAAAGTATGGAAACGCAATGACAAACAGTACAAATGACAACCAGCAGTGCATTTATGGCAACATTCCAGTTGATCAAGTTTGGTTCCATTAACCTGTCATGAACTTGACCTGACTTGACATTGGTGACCTAACATGACCTTGAAACTATGCAGCATATCAATATGCATCAAACACGTCGCTAGTGTTGCCTAGAACACTTCCATTTTGTCAGTATACTGGAAGCGCATCAGCGCCGATTTTTTAGGTCTGGCGCTATAACTTTTTTTTACTTTAGCGGCCCCTAACCTGAAAAAAATATTCGGCCGATTTCCATTTTTCTTGCTTGAAACGACGCGCCGTTCATTTCTAAGTACGTACACCGAACATCGCGTATATCGACCGGTAAAATTTGCAGTTATTTGCGAAAAACCGGAGGAGTGGGCGGATTTCGCCCCCCCCAGTGGGCGTGTCCAGATAACCTTCGATCTTGTGGCTTGACATTGGCATGTCCCGGTTTGAAATGTAACTCCAAGTTCACAGCGGGCTATTGCTTGATACCAGACGTGGGTATGTTAGGGCGAAGAAAAAATGCGGGCCGACGGAAGAAATCGGTTTCACCTTTAGCATTAGTTCGATTTCGTAACATTATAATACCGCATAAGGCACGTCGGATGCACCCACTTGTTGCAAATTGAACCCATAGCGAATCGCGAACCCATCGCGAGGACTTCCAAAATTCAATTCAATCCTAATTCAGTCTTTGACCTTGAGGTTGGACCTTAACCCATTACCGCCCAGTGAGTCAAAAATGGACGGTGTGTTTGAAGCGGTGTTATAGATAAAACCGGCGAAACTGGTTGGCTGGTTTTATCGCCTAATCTGGGGGAAGGGTTGTCTGGGGATTAATATCCGGGCACGGTGGAGGTGGGCCACCCGGTGTGCATTTGGCAGTGCCTCAAAGTTGGCGAATTTTCTTCACCGCGACAGTGCTGCATACATGGCTATTTATTATGAGCATGCATATATGGCATTAGCAGATGCTGTATGTCAAATGCAATACAAACTAACATATTATATTGCCCTGTGGTGGAATTTCTTCTCGCTTGTTATACGCGGCGCACAGCGAACGCGAAATTTAGATCGACCAATTTTGACTCACTGGGCGCCAGGTCGGCCCGCCGCGGCACGGCGGGCGGAGGCAGGGGGACGCGCCACGCTACGGGGGAATGACCAGTGTGCGTTGTCACGACTTAGTGAGCGGGTGTACTGTATGTCAGTCGGACTGCCCAACTGTGAATTGACGTGTGGTTGGCATCATGCCGAGAGTGCGGTGCCTGACGGTGGAGGAAGCAGTGGAAATGGTGATGAACGACATGGACCCAGCCGACGGTGCCGTCGAGCTGGTGAACATTCCTCCAGACGGAAGTGATGAGGACGAAGGAGATGACGCAGACACTGGTGTCACGGAAGTAAATGACGTTCCCGGTGAAGTTGAGGTGCATTTTCAGCGTTCCGTGACGGTGGATGATGTGCCTCTGGCGCCCTTGAAGAAACGGCGCACGGATAAAACGGCACCAGCGTGGCGCAACATGCAGCCGCAGTACACCGGGTGGCAGGATAAATCTCAAACGCCGCAACAAAACCGCCAGAGGATCGCCGAAGAACTGGATAGCAGCACGGCTGTGGAGATCTTCGAAAAACTGTTCACTCCGAAGTGTTCCACCTCATACACGTGGAAACGCTTCGGTACGCCAGGGACGTAAAAACGACCCCCTCTTCACCCTGTCGAACAGCGAGCTGAAAGCGTTCCTTGGAATACTTCTGTATTCTGGATACAGCCCTCTTCCGAGTGAACGGATGTACTGGTCTGAGGATGACGACCTCAAGCACCCCATCGTGCGCAACGCTATGTCCAGGACGAAGTACCTGAAGATAAAGGCGTGTCTACATGTACAGGACAATGCCAAGATCACGCCTGACAACAAAGACCGTGGGTTCAAGGTCCGGCCGCTCCTGGACATCATGAACAAGTAATTCCAGAAGTACGGGACATTCCAGGACAAGCTGTCCGTGGACGAGATGATCGTGCGGTACTACGGTCACAACAGCTTGAAACAGTTTATCCGCGGCAAACCCATTCGCTTCGGATACAAACTGTGGGCGATTTGCGGCAGTGACGGCTACTGCCACAAATTCGACCTGTACTGCGGCAAGGAACAGCGTCCTGAGCTTCGCGACCAGCCGCTGGGGACCCGAGTGGTGCTGGACATGGTCAGCGTCGTATCTGATCCCAGCGGGCACGAGTTGTTTTTCGACAACCTCTTCACATCCAGGGCGCTACTAACGGAGCTGAAGGGGCGTGGCATCCGCGCCACCCGCGGTGAGAGAAAACAGACTAGACAGGTGCCCCGTGACCACAGCCAAAGTCATGGCCAAAACAAAGCGCGGCACGTACGAACAGTGGTTCGACAGAAGCTCGGAGGTGCTGATGGTCAGGTGGCATGACAACAAGGTTGTGAACATCATGACCAACTACGACTCTGCCGACCCACCCTCATCTGCCAGCCGGTACGACAGGGCGGCCAAAAACGCTTGCCGGTACCACAGCCCAAGGTACTGAAGGCATGCAACACCGGCATGGGCGGGGTTGACCTTCACGACCAACTTCTGGGAGCCTACGCGGTGTCTATCAGAGGAAAGAAGTGGTACTGGTGCCTCATCACCAGGGTGCTTGATATGGCTGTGGTCAACAGCCATATCTTACACAAAACCTCCGTCGCCAGTGAAACCAGCTGACGATGCTGAACTTCCGCCGAGAGATCGCCGTCACCTATCTGAGAGTGGCAGCCAGCCAGAAGGGATGTGCTCGGCCGAATACGGCGCATATCCCGAACAGCCTGCGCTATGACGGAGTGGGACATCTAATCGCAGCGCTAGATGGCCGCCGCCGCTGTCAGCTCGAGGGCTGCAAGCTGAGGTCAACGAAGCGGTGTGCGAAGTGCGACGTGGCTATATGCTTCAAGTGCTTCGCTGCATACCACAAGCGGAAGTAGAGCTTCCTGTGCTAGAGCTAGCACAGGTCCACAGCTCTGTGGACTGTGGAGAGAGTGGGCGATAGATGGCCAGTCACGTGTTGTGTAGTGCCCTGATGTTTTGTGCCACCGTCGTTGTTCAGAAGAAACGCACATGTACCAATGCATTTACCTACATGCCGCGTGTGAGTGTGTCGTCACATCTAGTCCTGATGTATAAAAAAAAACGCCGGTGACCGTATCAATAAAGCTGACACGTGACAGGCTGCAGTTTTACCCGGGTTGAGACTGATCCTGAATTAGGTATATGCCAGTAGATAGCCTGTCGGCCGGAGTCGGGCCGGGCGCCGCGGACACGGTGGGACGGAGCGCGCACTCGAGCTGGCGCCCAGTGGCTCATTTTTGGTCGATGCCGTATCTCGAAAAGTTTTTGAAATTTTTAGTTATTTTTTTTAGAATTTCTTAATCTGCCCAAGTCGGCACCGTGAACAAAATATATGCAATTCCAATGGCTAGAAATATGGTCGGGCGTTAATGGGTTAACATATCTCGGTTTCAAAATGTAACTCGAAATTTCACCATGGGCTTTCGCTTGATACGTTAGGCGTCAGACGCAATGTTAATGCGAACATCGGGGATATCCAGTAAAGAAAGAAAACAGGTAGGTTCCTGATGCCATTCAAGAACTCTTAAATATGCGCCCGCGACAAGCGCGCCCGGATGCTCACTAGCGTGCGCGCGAAGAATATAGTTACATTTTATGAGACTCTATCTCCATAAAATATGATGCGTAGTGAATTTATGAAAGTTAGCTTGCCTTTAGACGTCAATTGCATTGCCATTTACAGTGATGTATTGCGCATATTGTTACTTTGCGTATTGTCTTCTGGAACTATTTTCCACAATAGACGGCGGGCCGCCGCACAGTGTGATATTTTGATGACAAAAAACTGGCCAGAAACCATTGCGGACAAAGTAAGCTACTTACGGTGGCGATTTCGGTCTCAATCGAAAGAGCTTCAAATTTAGAACATATGGAGGAGCTCTATTGCCTTACAGATTGCATAACCCGGGAATGTCAGAGGTCATACCTGCTTGAGGGAAGGGAGCATTCCGCTCCCCTCATTTTGCTTCCGCGAAATATCTCGGGAACCAATTAAAGTAGGCAGCTGAAATTGCACACACACCTACATGAGTACCTAGCGTACCTTGTTTTAAAAGATCGACATCCGGTCATGCATGGTGACATCATAATGACGTCAAAACCAAGTCCATGGGCGCTCCTATATCGGCTAATTATTAGTTATCGTTTGCTATGCAAGCATTCTGCACTGCAAATATGATCTAATAATTGATACGCAGAATAGATCCAACATCTCCTTGTCCTAAGTAGCTGAAATTATGCCAAAACATATCCATAATATAAGATACACAGATAGAATATGGGTCTCTGAGGAGTGAAGGCACGTCGAGCCGTGTTCCCGTCGTTAGACGTACCCGAACCACCCGCACGTGGCTGATCCACAAAACCCAGTATCTCCCGGACCTGCAGCTGTAATTTCTTCTTCCTTTCTTTCACACATATCTTGTTTTTTTCGTCAGACACCGCCCACACTTTGACCTCCAGACGGTAAGGTATGTGGAGAAGGCACCCAAAGCATCGAATCCAGGCATGCATAGTTGCGAGACCGAGCTGACATGTATCCTCGTGGGCAGGTCGAGCCGCGGCAGCAGACAGGTCATTCATCTGACGAGGTGTGCACCCACAGATGGTGCATGTCATGCTGCTGCCGGTGTTGGTCAGAGCGTTCGCCATCTTGCCGTCAATCATGGTGAGTTAAAGATTGCACGCTACTCTGGGACTGGTGCCGACTGTTGCGGTGACGCAAGTCGGCCTCAGTAGACGTATCTCGGATTCAGCACTGTCTCGATCTTTCCGGAAATCCTCTGCTGTCTCGCGCTTATACTGGATCCGCAACGGCCGGCAGAAGCGGGTTGAAGACGGCGTTGGGTTGGTCCAGACGCAAGTGCCACCAACCGTCAGTTGCACAGAACAGATTTTGTTCTGTGGCATCAGAGTGGCACAGAGTGGCAAATAAAATATTTTGTTCTGCAGCCTTATCGCCGTCTCCCATCTGTTTGTATACAGATTGCTCTGTGGCCACGTCAAATCCCCATTCGACGTGAAGCACCTCCGAAGTGTAGGTGCTGGATGACGTCGATGGCTGGTGAGTAGCTGAAGCTGAGTCGGTACGGGCGACAGACGGCAGACATGCTACACCCGCTGCGTCAAATGATCCAGGAGAGCCAGCAGAATCACCTTAGCTGACGTCTCGGTGAATTACATGCTGCTGGATGCCGGATAGCACGCTACCTTGGCCTCATGCACCTTTCCATAGGCGGACAGGATGCCTGTCTTCGCCGCATCAGTCGTCACTTGGCGGACTATACAGTAGCCGTGCACAGACAAGCCAGCTGACACACACATTGCCAGCGCCCGGTCTCCTGAAACGCACTCGGGATGGCTCAATTTAGAGCTTCTGAGAGCCCGGCGAATCTTGCTGGACCGATTCGGTGATGCCCCCACCTGTCGCAGCACGAAAGGCACGTCCTCCATGCCCTCAGTACGAGCACTTTGCCTGGCAGCCTCCACGAGCTGCAGGTAACTGTGCTGCTGAGCAACTCTTGAGGACGCCCGACGCGTTTAGCTGATCGTAGATTCTATATGGTCGCCCTGGCGTCCCTCCACGGCCTCGTCATAAAAGCGGGTCTTGGCTTCATCATCACTCACGACGTGGACATCACGCTTCAGGGACCCGGAGAACACTTCGTCTCCCGAAAGATAAGTAGCAAACTGACTTCTGAATGTATCCTGGGCTCGCTTACATAAAACCGACTTTCCTCTAAGTTCTTGGCGATCAAGTTGGTCGCCTTTTTCATGTCACCGATCAAGGACTCGCTAGGGAGATAGTCCTGATGGATTTTCTCTATAACCAACTGCAAACTATAATTAAACACATGAGCATAATAGTTTTTACGACCAAACGCTTTTGCACTGGTTAACAAGTTTGCTAATTCCTCTCTGCTGACGCGCAACTCCATGCTCACTGTACGCAAAATCCAATCACACTGACCCAACCCTTACAGGCAAGGACAACTTCCCTGCCATAGAAAACGTTGCGCGTGACCTGTCTCGACCCAATCGCCTCGGCAGTTAGGGAAGGTTTTTTGGCATAGCGAACGCTGCATCAGGTTACCCGGTCAGAACACCCCGCCAGTTACCCGATCAGAACGCGCCGCCAGTTACCCGGTCAGAACACCCCGCCAGCCGGCGCGTCGCGGCGTCCGACTCGGGCTTCCCCGTGCCGCCCGGGCTGGCCACCGCACCGCACTGAGGCCTGCCGGGATACAATTCATCACTACCGGTGTTAGAGCAGCTAGGTGCAGCTGAAACTTACAGTACATATAAGGTACATATAAGGTGCAGTACACTTACAGTACATAAAGGATCCCTCATCGCATTGGGATTGGTCTCTGGTTGTGCGCTGCTGTGCGTTTTTTTTAAACCTTATTCGAACTTGGAGGTACTAAAAAGTTGAACGACTATTGAAATGACTTATTGTTTGGTACAAATAGCAAATTGTGAATCTTTATATGCCTTTCTGAATTACTCAACGCATTCAGAATGGGGCGGGGAGCGTGATTTTTTAGGCGTGCCGAACAATAAAGGTCATTTGCGCCGCCTTTAAATCGAGTACGTTACATTTCTGTCTATAAAGTGAGCGTTTGCGACCAAGGTGCAGGCAAGTGGACATTTACGTGAAGGAATTTTAGGTTAGTTTGCGAGATTTTAGGTGCTGAAGGCGAGGGTCTGGACTGGGGACAGCTCCCTGATGTCTAAATGGTTTAGTTTTACTTTACTCCTCCACACAATAATTCGTAGTTTGGGTGGGGGTGGGGATGTTTTGAGAGTGGCGAGAAGTTGATTTGCCAGGTGCCGGCTTTACCCTACTTTTATCGAAGAGCACCGAGGGACCTTTACCGTGCGAACAAGGAGGTAATTGTCCACAACGCCTATGTCGCCGGCCGCCGCGTGTTAGTTTTTAGTATCGTGTTTGTCTGAGCATGCCATGCAGGGTTGTCAGTTGGATTAGTACGGTGTTTTGCAATTCGGCTCTTCTACGTCCGCTGTACCTCTGGGTAGCCGTTTACGTTATGAGTTGCCAGGTAAATCGGCTCATCTACGTCCGATGGCTCCTCTGGGTAGTCGTTTTACGTTATGGTAAGTTTTATTTATATTTTTGTTGATGTTTTCCTAAAGCAAGTCGGCTCATCTACTTCCGACGGCACCGCTAGGTAGCCATTTATTTCTAATTGAGAAGCAAATCGGCTCATGTACGTCCAATGCTATGCTGGAATGGCTATTTACGTGTTTCCTACGAGTGTTTCGCGGTCATGCATTGCGAGTTCATGTGATTGAACACAGATGTAAGAAAGTTCCGATATCGGCTTTAGTGATAGCCTAATGACCATCGCGTTTCGCTAACCCGGTTGTGAAAGCACCAATGTCTTTACAGCTGCCTGTATTTGCACTGCAGCACTCGTACGCACACACGAGACAGTCAGACGTAGTACAGAACTTTCTTCTCTGAAGGAAAGCCGTGATATTGCCTTTTCTATGAATTTAGAGGCCGAATTTAGGTTGGAAGTTAGCGCGCGCGGGACAGTCCAACACAGATCCGCTCGCCTTGAGTGTCCAACAGCCACTGATGGTCGCTCGACGTGCGACCGGTCACTGGCAAAGACCCCGGCTTTTCATTGGTTGAAGAGTCAGAAACGCCCCTTTTACGTTACCTGCGGTTCTGGAATGATCTAGTGCCATCGGGACGGCGGAAGTTGGCTGGCTTCTAGTAGCGGTAGTCATGTTACATTTACGGTACACTTTTACTATCGGTAGGCTTACGGGATTATATCAATTACAGTTACGGGACAGCCAAACGTATAATTGTATATGAACTCTGTTACATCACAACTGAGGTCCGAAAAGATCGGATCAATTCACAGATTAATCCTGAGCTTCCACTCAGACAAATCACGGCCTTCTACAATCACATACGAATCGACAAACACTTACGATACGACAACTAATTAACATAAATACCGATGACACTCGGTTCTACGTGGGTTAGTCTAGGGGGTTCATAAGGGTTGCCCAATCCCCGATCCATGGTAGTAAATTAAACAATGTCACTACTACGCGACACTCGCATAAGAGTTATATCATATAATTTCTCCGATCACTGTCGCGCGTGCACTGCTGAAAGTTCAGTCCGGTTCGGGGAGGGGATGTCTGAGCATGGACGACCTGGCCATGCTGCAGACCGTTGGTCGCGTTCACTGGACGGCCCTGCGGCTTTTACCGCATGTCACTTCTCGGACTGAGTCACTGGTCAGGGACACGACCCTGCCAACTACGACGTCTCTCCATATACTTATGGAAGATTATGTCGCGTTCGATCATGTGCAGCTGCGAGAGCGGACGGTGATTCATCCATATCACCGCGGTGGCTTCCGGCCTACCACGCGCTAGCTCGGCTGAGTCATCCATATGACTGCCCACTGCACCGGCAGTGGGGTGCTCAGGGACGGTGCTCGTAAGGACCGCTCCGTGAAGGCGCTCGTGAGCGCCCTCAGCGGCGACGCTCGCATCCGCAGCGGTCACTTCCGCCGCGGCGACGGTCAGGTTGCAGCGGGGCGTTTTCTCGGCGGCGCCCGCTGGCGCCGAGCCAACGGCCCAGTCGTCGAACTGGCCGGGTATAACGGCCGCTGGTGGGTCGTGTTGCAGACACTTCCTGTCTGCCTCTGCATGAGGTGGCCGCAGGTGGTACACCTGTCGGTGTCCTGTGGCAGCCGGCGTGACCGTCTCGTCACGTCCGGTCGTCAGCTCTGGTCCATGCTGTCAGCTGCGGGTGTCGGCGTGAGGCGAGGTGTCCGATCGACGGTCCTGCGGCAACTGGCTTGACGGACTCGTCACGCCCGAGTGGCAAGTCGTGCTGATGCTGGCCCAGGGCCAGGACGGATGAAGATGATGTCTTCACCGAGTGGGAGGGGTTGAAGGGTTGAAGGTTGTGGTGTGGCATTGGCGGGAACAGAACTCTGTTTGCGACGCATCAGACAATACATGATAACACCTGTTGCGGCTACGAACATCAGTACCACTGGGGTGATCAAGGCCGAATGTCCTAACACCGTATGATAGCGGAGGTCACGTGTTGTCTATAGTTGATAACTGAGGCGGGAGATCGCGTTGTCGAGGTCAGGTAACATCGACAGGGCTGCCGTCTCGGAGTTGCTGTCAAGGCTAGGCAGCCGGGTTCGGATTGTTTGCTCGGTCAGCTCGACTAACTGGTCAAGCTGTGAACGCAATAAGTTCACATGGTTGATATCCAGAAGGGATGATTTTGAGCTGGCCGTGGGGATTCAAAAATACTTGGAAAGGATTGAGCATCCATTTCTCAGGTGCACCAACTGTGCAGGGGTGGTTGTGGTGAATTCTAAAGTGCCGTTGGCACGAACCATTTGAATGTTCACCGTTGATCCTGAAGTGATCAGCCAAAGGTTTCGTTCGTCTTCCAATGCTGTCGGGGTACTTTTGAAGGATACGAGTGGCTTGCACTGTGTGCTAATTTCGTCGATCTCACGCAGATACAGTGATTTCACACAGGACGCGGTCGTCGCTGTGAATTGTTCGGCCGGCCGAAATGACAGAAAGATAACTTTTGCTACAGGCATATGCGGATATCTTCAGATATCTCCATGAAGCGGGTGTTGTCCTGGCTGACCGCAAAGAACTTCATGTTTCCTGTTTCAAATTTCGTTTCCAAAGACGTGTTTCGGTCAGGCAGTTTCGTATTGAATATTTCAAACACGTTGAAGTGGTTCGGAATGTTGACGATGGGGATGGGTAGCGTCATGTAGGATTTGGAGTTCACGACGGTCAATGAGGTATGAATGATCCGGTAATACTCCTCGAGTTCGTCGTTCCGGTAGGGCAAAGCTTTACCGTTTGGTAGGGCATTGCTGATGCTCGAAAGTACTTTGAGTAGTTGAGCTGGTTTTACCATTTATTGGGACAGGATACCATGAGTCAAAAGGCTGAGTTGCATGTGCAATTCCGAAAGTTGATTGCTAGCTTGCTGAATGATGGCTCTAGCGCTTTCAGTCACCTTGGTGATTTGGGTTTGAAGTGAAATGTAGATTTCAAGATATTGCAGTTTGGTACGTTCCATAATTGAGACCTCGTAGGTCAGATTGTTCACCAAACGACTGATCTGGTTGATCGCCTCGCAATTCGTTTGTACTTCCACGTTGGTATGGTTCATGATCGATACATTTTCTCCGAGAATGTGAACTATGTTGCCTATTTCATTTTCTAAGGTATCAAGTCGGCTGAGGATGGCATCGAGGTCTGCGTCTGTAGCTGTACCGAAGAGAAAGGGCAAGGCATTTCCAACGAAGGGCAGGACGGATCGCTTCTGTCTATGATGGTTCGGGTTGATTGAGTTGGCTGCCCGTACCGTATTATCTAAATTTGTCCTAAGTGTTTTCAAGCTTTCGGTCAGCTGGGATTTCACGTTGTCGGAATACGGAAATTGCGAATGATCAGTGAGATATATTCCTATACGTTTTTTTGAACACATGTAGCGTGTGGTTCAGGTCGCTCAGCGTTGCAGGCACATCATACACACGAAGAGGCATGGGCACTTTCCAGATCTCATGGGTCGAGTACAGTACACCATGAGGCAAGAACAGAGTTCCGTAGGTAGTTTTGAGTATAAGGAATAATAGGATGGGAATGATTTCCACCACCGACATTCTGTAAACTCAAAGACCTGTGTCACACTAGACATCAGGATAGGTGACGTCACAATGTCACATCAACATCATTACGCCCATATGGGGTTCCATCACAAGGTGCTGCACGCACCACGTCCATCACATCGGCAATCAGGCCGGTAGGTGGCGTTACTCCGTCACCGTTTGTGGCGCCACTGCGTCAACAATACAGTTACATTTTCACATGAAGCGACTCACTGGCACACTTCGACGACATATCTACTAGAGCCGTTATTAAGTATAGACTGAAACATCATCATTTGTACTTTTAACTGCTTCATCATTGAATCATTTTGCATCTCCACAAAGCTTGCAAAGGCGTTAGCTTTATTAGGCGTGACGTCGACTCGGTCGACGTCAGCTTCGTAATCAGTGGAAGTAGCGGAGTCATCGTGAATTTGAAGTTTGCATGGAGGACGATCCTCGTCAAATGATTCCACAAAAGTCGTTTTTCAGGGACTGGCCTCACTGGGCTTTCAGTCGAGTCCTGCAGGCGTTTTGCTAATTCTGAAAGCGGAATTTCATCTTCCGATTCACTGATTGGAGGTTTTGAACGTTTCGCCAATTGCGATTGTGAAGTTTCAGGGTCTGAATCACTGGACACGGATAAGGGTCGTTTTAGTCGACGGCAACGGCCTTTTGTTTTTCTGAACTGGTTCAGACAGAGGAATGTCTGTCTCAGTATCACTCGATACCGGTGGGGGCTCAGCTACATCTGCTGACGGGGTGAGAGGTAATCTCTCTGGCAGGTCGGACTCGACCGGCGGTGGTTGCACCGAGCCAGGCACGGGCTCTGTCGACTCAGCGGTTTCATCATCCTTTGTTCTCTGTGGGCTGCATACGTCCATGGGCCAATCCTCACAGGGACTGTAGTCAGGGCCGACCTCGGTCCGTTTGGCTGACCTAAAAGGCTGCACTCGTTCAGGTACTGTACAATCTACCTTTGAGGTTTTCTCTAAATATTTCAGGTTCACCGGTTCGTCTTGGTCCTTGGTGGGTTCCCATGCTGTGTTCGGGTCGGCTAGCCGTAGTTTCTGTGCATGCACCAACCGGGTCTTTCCGGAGGTCTGATTCCTGATCACATAATTAACTGGGCTAGTTTGTTTGACAATCCGAAAGTATGGTTTCCACGGCAACGAGAACTTTGACGACTTGCCAGGTGGTACCTTTGTGTCATAATAATGCACGGGATCGCCAATTTTGAAATTTCGCGGCTTGGCTTTGCGGTCTAGTACTCACGGTTCCGTTCATGGCTCTCCACAATGTGAGTCTTTACATGGCTGTACGCTTCATGTAAATTAGACAACATTTTTGGGACATAGTCTTCTCCGTAATACTTCATTTTAGGCTAGAGCAAATTGTCCAGGGGGAGAACGGGATCTATGCCGTACAGTGTGAATAGCGGCGAGGTGGTTCTAGTGCTTCCAATGTTAGCGGTCCGATAGGCGGCAAGAGTAGCGGGAATTTTTGTGTCCCAATCATCTTGATTCTTGTTGATTGTTTTTGCAAATATGTCGTTTTGGCACCTATCGCAGCGTCCGTTACTTTGCGGCCTATATGCACTGGTGGTGATATGGCGAATATTCAAACAGGTTTCCAGCTCGTCTACAACGGCATTTATAAATTCTGTTCCTAAGTCCGAAAGTATCACGCGTGGACATGAGTGGCGTGGGATGATTTCTTCCATAAGGATTTTCGCGACAGTATGGGCATCCTTTCGCTTAGTGCAGAAACTTTCCGGCCAAGAAGAAAACAAGTCGATGATCGTGATGACGTAACGGTTACCTTGTTGCGTTTCTGGGTATGGTCCACACGTGTCAATCGCAATCATTTCAAAGGGATAGTGAGGTACTGGCATCTCCTGCATCGGAGCTGGGGCTGCTTTGGCTTTGCGTCCTGTGCAAGGCACGCAAGCTTTGAGGTAGGCCACTGTGTCTCTCCACATTCCGTTCCAATAATATCTGAATTTAAGCTTTTCGTATGTTTTGGTGAGTCCCATGTGTCCTGCAAAGAAACCTTCGTGCATCTTCTCCAATACTTCCTGTCTCAGGGATTTTGGCACGCATAGTTGTCAGCCTGGAAATGGTCCACAGCGAGGTCCGTCACTAATTTTGTAGATCAGTTTGTCCAATTCCATGTAATGCAAAACGATGTCCCGATAATCCGAGTGATTTTTGTCATTCATGATCTTCCGAATATTTGCTATTTCCTCATCTGTATTCTGTCGTTTCGCTATATTCTCCCGTTTCACTAGTACTTCCTTAAATTTTTCCTCTCTACTCAGGTCTTCCTCTGGTTTTCCGAATTCGGTGTGACGGAGATCACCCATTGGAACATGGTCTGAATCTATGACATTCACGTCTTGGTCAGTTTCGTGCATTCTACTGAGATTACCCGCGACAATATTTTTGCTTCTTTTAATATAAATGATTTCACAGTTGTGCTCTGAAAGCATGATAGCCCATCTCTGCAACATTCGATTTTTCATTTCTGACAGGTTCAAAAAAGTAAGTGGACGGTGATCGGTCAGAATGGTGAATTTCGATCCAAGCAAATATTGGCGCAATTTTTGCACAACCCAAACAAACGCATAAGCCTCTTTCTGGACCACGGGCCATCTACGTTGTGTTTCATTCAATTGTTTCGACAGGTACTGTACCACTCTTTCACCTTCTCTGTGTTTCTGCACTAACACGGCTCCAACTGCTTCCTGGGAGGCATCCGTGTATAATTTGTACTCTTTCGTGATGTCGGGATAAGCCAGCACGGGTGCGGAAGCTAATTTTCGTTTCAGGGTTTCGAAAGCATGCTCACACTCGTCTGTCCATTCAAATCTTGCATGTTTCTTGGTGAGGTTTATAAGTGGCGTTGAGATTTTGCTGAAGTTGGGAATGAAGCGACGGTAGTAGGAACACATACCGATGAATGAACGGACTCCATTGACATTGGTCGGGGCGGCCATATGTTGAATCGCTTCCACTTTCTCGGGGCTTGGCTTGATGCCAGAGGCTGACACAAGGTGTCCGAAGTACTTTCAAGAAGTCACATTTCGACAGTTTTAGTTTCAATTTCGTTTTTCGCAGTCGGCGGAAAACTTCTTCAAGATGGGCAAAATGTTCGTCAAACGTTTTGGAGCATACTATTATGTCATCGATGTAGGCTGTTACAAACTGATTTTGAATGCCAGACAGCACTTTGTTCATCAATTCTGCAAACTTTGATGGTGCATTGCAAATTCCGAATGGCATTTTGCGAAAGTTCCACAGTCCTAGAAAACATGTGAATGCTGTTTTTAGAATATTCTCCTGGGACATCGGGAATTTCCAATAACCAGCCTTCAGATCCAAGGACGAAAAGAAGTTTGCACCACCCAGAGAGGCAAGAATGTCCTCAATTAGCGGAAGTGGGTAGCTATTTTACTTGGTCACCTTGTTTAGTTTACTGAAGTCAATCGCGAACCGGTTGCTTCCATCTTTTTTGCGAACAATCACTATCGGGGCGGCCCAGGGACTGTCTGAGTCCTCAATGATACCGGCGTCTAGCATCACTTTAATTTGTTCTTCTACGTATTTTCGCTGAGAGAATGGGGTTTTGTAAGGAGCCTGTCGGATTGGTGGGTTATCTCCAGTGTCAATGTCCATTTTCATGACATCAGTCGTTCCAAGATCTGCGTCAGTCTCGGCAAATAAGTCAGCGTTAGCACGTAACAGCTGTTCTAGTCTGTCTTTGTCTGCACCAGTCAGGTGAGCCAGCTTGGCTTGATCCAGCGGGTCAGAGGGAGCGGTTGGCGGCGTCAGTTCAATGTCCTGTGTCATATCAATCAGGTTTTCCAAGTCAGAATCGTCTATAGTCTCAGCGAATGCAATCACCTGCTCTGGGTGCAAGGAGAAATCGAGTGTTGTAGTATTGACAATTCGCACTGGTACGCGTTTGTGCTGGTCAGGTTTCGCTATAACTTCTGCTATGAACAAGCCGGGTTCCTCAGAGATCAGCGGCATATTATCCAGCGAGTGTACATGACAGTTTTGATCTACTAGTTGGACACGGTTAATGAAGGCTGGGCATTCCACGACAGTGTTGGCGGGAATGTGAATTCTTTCCTTGACTGGGACGAGTGAGCTAGTTTGTTCACTGTTCTGTTTTTGTGGTCTGAGAGGAATCATGTTTCCTTCTATGCAGAGGGCTTTCTTCTCAAAATCTAACTTCGCTCCAAACTTCGTCAAAAAATCATTTCCCAACATGCACTCCTGTTTTAGGTCCTCTACAATTTGAAATTCGAATTGTTTTCGGAATTTGCTCATCTCCACCATGAAGGTTCCGACTCCAATGTTTTTCAGGCGATGGCCACTGGCGGATATCAGTGGTATGCAATCTCGTCGGTCCTGTGAGAAATTTAGAATATTTTTCTCAGCGATTTTATCAAATAATTTTTTTTTCGAAATCAACGATATGTCGGCTCCAGTGTCCACGAGCGTATATGCTCTCTGGTTGCCTATGTGAAGCCAAGCCATGGGCGTGTTTTCCTTGATGTGAACTTGTTGGACGCGTGCCAACTTTTGTGTAAGTTTTTCGGGGTTTGGCTTTTTCCTGATATTCTTCCTCTGTTTTCTCGTTATTTTCTCTGCCTGAATCTGCTCGGCTCCATCACGGTGGTCAGTCGCGGCAGAGCTCATTAGTCTTCCGACTGGCTAATAGGCTGAGAGCGGCACCGTCTTCCAATGTGACCGATTTTGGCACAGTTTATACAGATGGGTCTACCATCGGGAGTCCAGCGGTAAGCTGGGTGCTGGGTGGTGTTGGGTGGTGCTCTCCATACTCTGGGGCCCATAGGAGGTCGTGTGCGGTCCTGGTACACGACTATGGTGGTCCATAGTGTGGTCCTGAGGGGTAGTTTCGTGGCGGCCGGGGATAACGTTGGTAAGAGGGATGGAATATCCGTGGTTCAGGGCGAGGTTGATTCTCCCTGTGTGGCTTCTCAGTTTCTAGCTTGGTTGCTGCTAATTTTTCCATTGATTGGCCTATTGCCATTACGAGTTTTTCCAATCTCTCTACCTTGTCCTCTCCTGTGTCTGGCTGATTTAGAGTCGACTTCCATCGGCTCCTGCCTTTGCACGCCTCTGTAAACTTCAATTACTCTGTCCACCTTTTGTTCTTTCACTGCAAACTGGATGGCTTCCTCCAGGGTTCGGAAGTTTTGTCGGTATAGCTTATTGGCCAATGAGCTACTTTCCACGCTTTTGTTAAAAATATCAATGAGTATTTGCTGAGTCGAGGGATTTTCAACATCTGAGTAAGCTTCCCGTGCCAGAGCGATCAGTTTGTCACCGAAATTCTGAACCAGATCATTGCGAATTTGTCGCATTTTTGGCAACCCTTCTTGTGCACACTTATGATCAGAGAGGTCCGAATATCTTTCCCGCATGACGTGCTTGATTTGTGTCCACGTCATAAGTGGTTGTTCAGTGAATACGCGCTGCATAAACTCGGCTGCAGGTCCCGTGAGCGTTTTGATGCAAATGATCTGCATCTGTTCGTCATCCATGCTGAAGTTGATACGTTTCAATTGACGAATCCATTCCATTAATTTGTTGTGTCCATCTCCAGAAAAAGGTTTGATGTTCTGCGTCATACTTTGTGCACGCATCTCTAAGCGAATTTTGTTGAAACACTCCGCCAATTTATCAGAGGAAATCTCAGTCATACTTAATTACGTTAAGTTACGCTATATTTTTCCAAATTATTCGCTCGCTTTTGTGGAGATTTCTATGTTTCAAATTCGGCTCGAGGTTCACACAGTAGTTCCCACACATAGTATTCAGAATACGGTAGGTATACAGCACAATTATGCAATTTTAAAACAGTTCTATTTGTGGTCAAAATTCGGAAGTGGTATTTTTAAAGGATGATGAAGTTGCTCGGACTTACGTAAATGAAGCGGAAGACGTTTCCTTCCCCGTCCGTTCTGAAGCGGCGTGATTGAAGGTCCAGTAGGTGTTGATCTGGATGTTCTTGTAGAAAGTCGAAGGAAGTCTCGGAAAGTCGTAGAAAGTCCGGATCGCGGCACGCACTTGTAAGAAACTTCCTAGATCGGCTTGAGTGATAGCCTAATGACCTTCGCGTTTCGATAACCCGGTTGTGAAAGCACCAATGTCCTTACAGCTGCCTGTATTTTCACTGCAGCACTCGTACGCACACACGAGACAGTCAGACGTAGTACAGAACTTTCTTCTCTGAAGGAAAGCCGTGATATTGCCTTTTCTATGAATTTAGAGGCCGAATTTAGGTTGGAAGTTAGCGCGCGCGGGACCGTCCTACACAGATCCGCACGCCTTGAGTGTCCAACAGCCACTGATGGTCGCTCGACGTGCGACCGGTCCCCGGCAAAGACCCCGGCTTTTCATTGGTTGAAGAGTCAGAAAGGCCCCTTTTACGTCACCTCCGGTTCTGGAATGCTCTGGTGCCATCGGGACGGCGGAAGTTGGCTGGCTTCTAGTAGCGGTAGTAATGTTACATTTACGGTACACGTTTACTATCGGTAGGCTTACGGGATTATTTCAATTACAGTTACGGGACAGCCAAACGTATAATTTTATATGAACTCTGTCACACAGAACACCCAGAGGAGTTCTGGGTGCTTGTCACCAAGAAGCGATGGAAGCGACAGGGTGATGCCCTCTTTTTGGCAGAATGCTTTAAGTGGTTGTCTTTGAGAGCTTAAGCTACTACAGTCTAGCAGGATGTGGCCTATGCTTAGCGTGGTGTTGCAGGTGCCGCAGTGCGGTGTTGTATATTGGTCACCCTCTAATTGAGGCTGTGTTAGTTTTGCGGTATAACCTTCTGTTTTACTTTCTGCGGTCATGCACTTTTTGGTATCCCCATGTGGAAATACCTTCAGAATAAGATCACTGGATATATTGGAAGAGGTCCTGATGATCTGAAGCCGCTGCGATTGTTTCATGGTGGTTTCTCGCTGCCGTAACGTATACATAATGTGGTAGAACCGTCTCTTTTACTTGCTGCCGTCATGCACTTTTCGTAATCCCCATGTGGAAATACCTGGCAGTGAGTGGCAGGTGGTAGGTGGTAGGAGTGGGAAGCAACCTAGTGAAGCAGCTCAACAGGCAGGAGTAATAACATCCAATAGGTTCCAGGCACTGGAGGACTGCCCGCAGGATAGTGATAGCAGTGATAGCAGCAAGGAGACTGTGCTGGTGGTAGGAGACTCTCGGGTGCGGCATTTAGATAGAGTTTTCTGTAAAGGTAGGAGAGGCAGGAGGTGCATCACCAGGCCTGGTGCCAAGGTTAGAGACCTGGTCCCAGTGGTGGCACAGGCCACCAGTAAGGACCAGTTTAGTACAGTTATAGTGCAGGTAGGAGTGAACAACGTAGGTCCTGCTAGGAGTGAGGAGCTGCTGGAGGACTACAGGGCCCTTCTGGCCACCCTGAAGCAGAGTAAAAGCAAAGTTATTGTGACAGCTATTCTGCCCAGGGCTGAAGTCTCCCCTGAGTGGAGCTCTAGGGCACTGGCAGCCAATGCCAGGGTGGGTAGCCTCTGCAATGAGTTAGGTTTGACCTTTGTTGACAAGTTCTGCAGGTTTTATGGTTCATGGGACCTCTATCAAAGGGATGGCCTGCACTTCTCCGAGAAGGGGGTGCAAGTGTTAAGTAAAGTGTATGAACATGTCCTTCAGGGAAACCAAATAATGTTGTGGGGAGGGAAGAAGTGGCATTACCATCTCATGAATATGCCAATAGTGACAGCATAGGCAATAGAACCTCACAGTCAGCAAATAGGGATGGCAGTAGATCAAGGGGGCAGAGTGGTAGCTCATCCAGAGATGATAGAGCTACTCAGCATGAAAAAAACCAAAGATGGTTATGGAACATTTCTTAAGTGTATGATGCTTAATGCTCAGAGTATTCGATCCAAATTTGACGAGTTCAAGTGTTATGTTGCTGATGAGGAACCAGATTTTGTTTGCATTACTGAGGCATGGGTCAGTGAGGAGTATTTTGGGGATAACTTGCAGGACTATGAGATCCAGGGATACAATATGTTTGCATGCAACAGGGGTCCAGCAGTGAAAGGGGGTGGTGTAATGCTCTATGTGAATAGCTTATTCAGTTCTCAAAAAGTAGCAGATGGGGTAAAAAATGTGTCTGTGGAGTCCATTTGGCTTGATGTTTCTGTGGGAAAAGGCAACAGCAATAAACTGAGAATAGGAGCTTTGTACCGATCAGGAACCTTGCCACATTCTCAGCAACTGGAGCTTGATAAGGTGATTTGTGAGGAAATCAGTAGAAACTTTCAGAGGAAATGCCTTATTCTTGGTGAATTTAATCTAAAAGGATATGAAGATGTTGGTGTTGGCTCCCCAGCATGTAAACTGTTTAGGAAATGCCTTGAAGAGGACCTGTTCTTACACCAGTTTGTAACAGAATCAACTAGGCAGGGCTCATTCTTGGACCTTGTCTTCTCGGATTTAAGTGATTTAGTTCAAAACTTGACTGTAGGAGAAACTCTGGGAAGAAGTGACCATAACATAGTGAGATTAAAGGCACATGTAGCAGGGACATTCAAGGATAATTTGGCAAAGGTTCCAAATTTTAACAGGGCAGCCTTTGACTGCATCAGAGCAGCTTTAAGTGCCATAAAATGGGAAGAAGAATTCTCCGATTTAAATGCCTGTGAAATGTCGGAAAAGTTCAAATCTTACTTGAGGGAAATTCAGATTAGACATGTCCCCCAAAAGCAAAGGCGCAAAAGAAGAGTAGGAAAGCCAGCATGGCTTACCCCAGATTTGACAAAAGCAATTAAGGCTAAGAAAGATGCATTTAGAGTATTTAAGGAAGCTTCAAATATAGTAAATCTAAGGTTGTATCAAAAAGCTAGAGACGCTGTGAAACAGAAATCCAGAGCAGCAAAGCGAGCAAAAGAATTGGATTTGGCTAGGAACTGTAATGGGGACAGTAAAAAGTTCTTTAGTTTCTACAAGCTAAGTAAAATTTCAAGCACAATTGGTCCACTGGAAGTAAATGGGATTATATTGAGTGAGGATAGTGAGATGGTTCAGGAATTGAGCAAGCAGTTTAAACCAGTGTTTACATTGGAGGATGTGACAAATCTGCCAACTGTGAACCACAGCCCAGCAACAGGTGATCAGTTACATGATGTTGATTTCATTGACAGTGATGTTGTTTTGAATTATGTCAGGAAAATAAAGCCAAACAAGGCAGCAGGACGTGATGGAATCTATGCTAGGGTATTGCGGGAAGCTGAAAAAGAATTGGCAATTCCACTCGGTATAATATTTTGTAGATCAGTTTCACAAAACGAAATTCCAACAGATTGCAAAAGGGCAAATGTAGTTCCTATTTTCAAGAAAGGAGAAAGAGGGAAAGTTGAAAACTATAGGCCAGTAAGCCTCAGATCACTAGTCTGCAAGGTACTTGAATCAATTATCAAGGATAAAATAGTTAGTTTTCTGAAAGGAAACGGAGTGATTCAAGATACTCAACATGGGTTTAGAAAAGGGCGATCGTGTCTCACAAATCTCTTGGACTTTTTTAATTTTGCTACAGAACAATTTGATAAGGGAAATCAGGTTGATGTATCATATCTTGACTTTTCTAGGTACTTTTTCTTATGTTGACATGGTTGTGGCTGTTTTTTTTAATACTCTCTTGTCCAAGATCACAAAGCCCTTGTGCTTCTCAGACTTTTTAATCACTATGTCTCCGTTTTTCCCCACTTCAGTAAGTGTCTTCAGGGTGTCGGCACTGTGGCTAACTACTTTGGTATGGTGAGTTCTGAAGGTGTTCATTACTTTTATCTTTAGGTTTTGCAGTGAAGTTTCTATTCTTGCGTCAGCAGCGAGGGCCAATTTTGTATCAGTATCGCTGAAGCGTGTTGCCAAAGTTTTGTGAGAGCTCTTCTTACTTGTCGGTTGAGAGACGGTACCACTAGATGTCTCACCTTCGACATCATCACTTGTGTCTTGTGTTTTTGGGTCTGTAACCATGGGCTGTGATTTTTCCTCGTCTATTTTAAGCTTCCATCTAAGAGCGAAAGCTGTCCTCTCAATCCCAATTCCCACTTGTTTCATTACTTCCCCGTTTATCTTTGGAGACAGTGGAAAATAAGGCCCATACTTCAGTACAGTTTGCAAGGAATTGCTTAGATCCGTGCTAGTCAAGTTTAGTAGCACGCCACCGAATGACCTTTTAGGTCGGGGCAGCTGGACGTTCGGAACTGCATTTGCGTTAGCTGAAATGCTTGAATATGATGCCATGACTGTGCTAGACTGCATATCCGCAACTTATTTTTGAACCACTTAGATCACAAAAGCACGGTAAAGTATCAAACCCCGTATTGCTTCTGCAAGTGTGCCGATGTCAACTGCGTCAAACCAAAAACATCTGCCGGCGCTAAGCGATGTCATGCTACTGTCATGCTCCAAAGTATGATTCATCGATACATTTACTTGTTGAACGGTGCGCTGTTGGACAAGAACAGATCTCCGGGTACGGTCGCAGGCATCTCCGGGTACGGTCGCAGGCATCAGCTTGTCTGTGGCCGTCTGGGGCATCTCCAGGTGCTGTGGGAGGTGTTTCGCCGCTAGTCTGTTGTAAGTGCAGGAACTTTCTCTTCGTATGGTCCTCCCCCCCCCCCCACCCCACTCCTTGCTGAGTGTATCTTGGTACACACCAAATGCCTTATCTACCGTCCATTCCTTAATGAAACAATTCATTAATGGGTTCATGTCGCCATTGACATTAACATGCAACACAGATAGATAACATGGGACACTTTCATCATTCGTGTCACGTGAACACTAAGTGTTTGGATGATGGAGCATTGCTTGTTAAGTACACTCATAACATTTTGCATGTTTTACGAAAATGTAAATGCTGTAAACGGAACTTAATGAATGACAATGTACAACAGCGAAAACGGACGGGTCACTGCCGGACGGAATATCGCCTGGTGACAAATCATCGCAATTATTTCCAGAAGAAAGTTCGGTCGACTTTGCGTTCTGCTAATGACGAGAATTCCCCGTTTCTGCCTATCCAGGGCACTGGACACCTACGTGTCGAGAGGACGGAGAAGACGGTCCTTCGTCAAGAGAAGACTGTCTCGTGTATCGGATGACAAACGCCATCTTTTATTACTTTTATTAATCACTTTTCACTTTTCTTTTATTTCCGCCATCAAATTTGCCAAATTCAATGGGCTAGGGGTCACGGGAGGTCATGAAATCACGAAGGCATGGGGTCACGAGGTCAAATGTAGGAAATACTGATATTTTATTTCGGGAATGTTTCAGTTGATCCTTTTTCTTCTGAAATATATGTAATTTGCCACCCTTTCCGCTTCTTATTGATGAGATATCCATCGTCAAAACAACCCATGATATTTGACATAAAAATAATGCCGGAGGCTATAGCTAAAAACCGTCGGCCGAATCGGCCTGAAATTTGCATAGCCGTATTAAGAGCCAAAGACTACCCTGTGAGCAAATTTTGGTCTCAATCAAAATTTATGGGGTGAAGTGCATTGGTCGATCTGTCGTGGAATGCACCAACTGACCTGTCATCAAATTTCCTCAATTTCCAAATATATCGCTTGGAGACAAATGTATGCACAACTTTTACTATTTGAATCTTAGTTTGAACTAATGACTTGACTAATCGTCAACTTCTCAACTTTTTGCACTTCATTTAGATCAGTTGATTTTGTCTACACCAACTGTTAACTTTTGATGATGTCTTGCACGATTAGAGCCTGGTAAACGTGTAGGATATCATGCATCAGATACATAATATCATAAACACTTTATTGAGGCGAGATTGTGATCTTACATTGGCATTTCCTAGTCCGTGACTAGGAAGGTCCATGACCTCGATAGACACCAGCCTTTTGATGTAATTGAATGATTTGCTGGTTATTTATGGAAAGGTATGCCTAATGTCAGTTATTTCTTTTGCGGTGTAGGACATATCTCGGAAAAAAATGTTGGGAGAGATTTGGCAGTCAAATTGGCCCCTTCTTAGGGCCAGTGTTAAATTTACATAGAGTAGAGTAGGGGTCGAGAACGCCCCAGCTGATGGGGACCTCCTCCCACGCAGCTACCCGATGTCACGATGTGCACAGCACCGCCTCCTCGTGCATACCCGAGACTGGTCAAAGATGGTCACCAGGTCACAGACAGAGGTGTACACATTAGCATGGCCATCTCGCACGAGGAAACGAGTCGTTCAAACTCTGTCACTTGCCATTCCTGGCTTTCGCCTATGATTTGCGTGATAAAAATGATGCGGCGCTTCACTGGCTAACACACTGCCCACGGGCCTGTCTCGTAAGGGACGGGAAATCCAATGGGGAAGTCTCGCGAGACAGTCCGTGTGAGCAGGCGCGGACCGTGCAGCGCTGGCTGTGAGGTTAAATAAAAAGAAGAAAATTAGGTTGGTACTATTAAAATATATGATGAATGTATCTGTGTCATGTGTGATGGCTGAATAAACCTGGAATATATCGCGAATTGTGCAATGTGTACTCATTGGGGTTTGCTGAACTTGTTTGCGTTTTTAATTTTCGACCGGAAGAAGGGTCTGTCTCACGAAGGCCGACTTCAGTCCCTTACAGTGCAAACAACATTGCGGACAGCTCTGTGCAGTTCTGGACCCACTAAAGACGCCACTAACGACGAGCTTGACAGGCCGCCAGCCGTGGGCGACGTGTCGTGCCCCCACACGGCCACTGACAGCCGTGAGCGACGTGTCGTGCCCACACACAGCCACTGACAGCCGTGAGCGACGTGTGGTGTTCACACACGCCCACTGACAGCCGTGGGCGACGTGTCGTGCCCACACACAGCCACTGACAGCCGTGGGCGACGTGTCGTGCCCACACACAGCCACTGACAGCCGTGAGCGACGTGTCGTGCCCACACACAGCCACTGACAGCCGTGAGCGACGTGTGGTGTTCACACACGCCCACTGACCGCGTATAAAAGGTGGAGGCCGAGTCGGATGGAGTGTGTCCTGCACAGGTTACCACAGCTGACAGTCATGCGTCTGCTGTACGTGCTGCTGGTGCTCTGCCTGGTGGCGGCCGCCGTCGAGGGTGAGTGACCTCGTCTGAGAGCTCTTCTGTACGTGAGCCACGGCCATGAATAAGTATAGCTGCGTTTGCTTGCTTTCAGTGCGCCAGTTCACGCCGCAGGGTCGCTCCTAGCGCGCTAAATACTTCACATCTCCACAGAGCACCCTTGCTGGCTGTAACACTCAGGTACTCCGTTATAGCTGGAATAATTTTATGGCCTTATTTTATATTTCATCATCTTTATGTTGAGGAGTGGCTCCGGACCTGACGATGGACCCCCCTCCCCCTACACACATACACGCTCACGACAAACGACCGACCCCCCACACACACACTGACGACAGACGAGCGACCCCCCCCCCACACACACGCTGACGACTGCCGACCGACTCCCCCTCCCCCCACACACATACACGCTGACAACAGACACGACAGACGACCAACCCCCCCCCCCACACACGCTGACGACTGACGACCGACCCAGCTACAGGCCGGAGCCCAGCCCAACACTCACAAGCACACAATGAGACTATCACGAGGACAACACTGACTGGACTGACAACACGATGTCATGAGCATGGCGTGTACTCGCCACAAAACCTTAATGTTTTGCCAGGCTCTATTAACATAATAGTATTACCTCTCTCTCCTATAAATAGCACACAGGTGTCCGGTATAATACCAGGATTATCATGTCGATTATCATGTAAGACCCTGAGGTATGCAAGGCAACATATATATATATATATATATATATATATATATATATATATATATATATATACGTATGTGTGTGTTGTTGTTGCTGGTGCTTCCCGGTTAGGACCTTCGTGTCACCGACACGGATACCTCTGTGACGCTCTGTATGGGCTGTTGCCGACACGGATGGCTCTGTGACGCTATGTGTCCGGATCTGTTACAGGCGGTAGCAAGAAGAAGCGGTGCGGCAAACACAGTATCGGCTGGTGCCCTCCTGGTAAAGCCTGCAAACCCTGCAAGTGGGGCGGATTGTGCTGCGTGACCAGTAAGGCTACACACAACGGCCCCTCCAGTCGAATTGTTCCGGCCGCTCACCTACCATTCTCCCGGCTACTACACAATACACAATCCACTACAGGAACCACTACCGTCAACTACACGATGCACAATGCACCGCCTAATCCACTACACAATCCATTACACAATCCATTACATAATATACAATTCATTGCACATTACCGCTCACCTACCATTATCTCGGCCACTATACAATACACAACCCATTACACAATCCTCCGAAATCCTGCCTTCTCCCGACCACAACTATAACTCCCCCACTCCTGGAGCCGTTAAAGGCATCCTTGATATTCTCAAGCCCATCCTAGCCTCCCAATGTAATGTGCAATCTGGGCCGTCAAAGGGCTACGGCAAGCCGGCAAAGGGGCATTCCAAGCGTTCGGAAGGGCACTTTAAGTTGGATTAAGGGCAATTTAGCCTGCTACAGTCACATCTATGTTCACTTGTGGGCAGTTCGACTTGGAAGAAAGGCACCGTAAAGTCAGAACATGGCACTTTCAAGAACGGCGGGAGCATTCCACTCCGCCCAGGGACACTTTGTTGTGAAGAGTATCATTGATACCCCCAAGCGACGCTTCAGACATCCAGTGGGCAGCCTGAGCTCGGAGGGGCGCAGTCAGCTATCAAGAGAACATTCGGAGGCTTAACAAGGGCACTGGGATCTGTATCGAGGGCAGCTTAACCTGCCAAGGTCATATCCACGTTATCTAAGAACACTTGGACTTACGAGAAAGGCACTAGCGCCAGCGAAGGAAGTTTGAACGGTAGCAGGAGCATTCCACTTTGTTCAAAAACACTTTGAACTATGAAGGGCATTTCTAATAATTCCAAACCTCTTCCGAGCCGTCCAACGCGCAACCTGGGTTGCGAGAAGGGCATCGTGAGACGTCAAAGAGTCATTCGAAGGCTCCGGAATGGTACCATGACTCTCAATTTGGGGCAGCATATCGGATGGGTAGACTGACTTGCAATAGGTGCACCTGAAGCTGCATGAGAAACGAGGCATAGACTTGCCCTTTGCTCTTCAGGGGAACCTTGATTCAGGGTAAGCTTCAATGCTACACCCCCCCAATGAACCAAAATCGTACGGCTTTGGCGTAGAGTCGGCCCTGTCAAAAAACGCCCTGGTGCGTGTGTGTTGGTTCTGTTGTTATAGCTGTTGTTGTCTACCCGTGAGGACTTTTGTTCCAATTAGGTCGATGAGTTTCTGTGGACTGTGTCGTTTCAAAGATATGCTTCAGTGATGCCTTCAGTGACGCCTTTCCCACAGCACTTGCCTGTCACCAGGTACCTCTGTGACTCTCTGTATGGATTGTGTCACTGACACCGATACCTCTGCGACTCTCTGTATGGATTGTGTCACTGACACCGATACCTCTGTGACGCTGTGTATGGATTGTGTCACTGACACCGATACCTCTGTGACTCTCTGTATGGATTGTGTCACTGACACCGATACCTCTGCGACTCTCTGTATGGATTGTGTCACTGACACCGATACCTCTGTGACGCTGTGTATGGATTGTGTCACTGACACCGATACCTCTGTGACTCTCTGTATGGATTGTGTCACTGACACCGATACCTCTGTGACTCTCTGTATGGATTGTGTCACTGACACCGATACCTCTGTGACGCTGTGTATGGATTGTGTCACTGACACTGATAACTCTGGGACGCTCTGTATGTATTGTGTCACTGACACCGATACATCTGTGACGCTCTGTATGTATTGTGCCACAGACACCGATACCTCCGTGACGTTCTGTATGTATTGTGTCACTGACACCGATACATATGTGACTCTCTGTATGGATTGTGTCACTGACACCGATACCTCCGTGACGCTCTGTATGGATTGTGTCACTGACACCGATACCTCTGCGACTCTCTGTATGGGCTGTGTCACTGACACCGATACCTCTGTGACTCTCTGTATGGGCTGTGTCACTGACACCGATACCTCTGTGACTCTCTGTATGGGCTGTGTCACTGACAGATACCTCCGTGACGCTCTGTATGTATTGTGTGACTGAAACCGATACATATGTGACTCTCTGTATGGGCTGTGTCACTGACACCGACACCTCTGCGACTCTCTGAATGGGCTGTGTCACTGAAACCGATACCTCCGTGACGCTCTGTATGTATTGTGTCACTGACACCGATACATATGTGACTCTCCGTATGAGCTGTGTCACTGACACCGATACCTTTGTGACGCTCTGTATGGGCTGTGTCACTGACACCGATACCTCCGTGACGCTCTGTATGTATTGTGCCACTGACACCGATACCTCCGTGACGCTCTGTATGTATTGTGTCACTGACACCGATACCTCTGTGACTCTCTGTATGGGCTGTGTCACTGACACCGATACCTCCCTGACGCTCTGTATATATTGTGTCACTGACACCGATACCTATGCGACTCTCTGTATGGGCTGTGTCACTGACACCGATACCTCTGTGACGCTGTGTATGGATTGTGTCACTGACACCGATACCTCCGTGACGCTGTGTATGGATTGTGTCACTGACACCGATACCTCTGCGACTCTCTGTATGTATTGTGTCACTGACACCGATAACTCTGTGACTCTCTGTATGGGCTGTGTCACTGACACCGATACCTCCCTGACGCTCTGTATATATTGTGTCACTGACACCGATACCTCTGCGACTATCTGTATGGGCTGTGTCACTGGCACCGATACCTCTGTGACGTTCTGTATGTATTATGTCACTGACACCGATACCTCCGTGACGCTCTGTATGTATTGTGTCACGGACAAGGTGTGCGGCAAGCTCAGCTCTGGCCGGTGCCCTCCTGGTAAAGTCGGCAAATCCTGCTTAATCGGCTGGTGCTGTGTGACACGTAAGGCTACACACAACCAGTGACCCACTCCAGTCGACCTGCTACCGGCTCTTAACTACCATTGTCCCGGCCCCCAGTTGTCTTTCTCCCTGCCTTAAGCTGCCATTCTCCCAACTCCTACCCTCTTCCGACCACTTCCGGCTCCAATGACCATTCCTCGGACACCAGTTATCCTTTCCCAGACTCTTATCCTTCCCCCAGCTCAAAGTTGAAACACCATTATCATAACCAGATTTTATATTATATTTTTCTGAAACTCGTCTTCTCAAACACATCCCTACAAAATAACGAGCCAGTCAATACTTGGAGCCATGAAGCACACACACGCACATAAAGAATTACATAAAGAAGGATATGCGGATAAAATATATATATATATATATATATATATATATATATATATATATACATATATATATATATATATTTATATATATATATATATATATATATATATATATATATATATATATATATATATATATATATATATATGTGTGTATATATATCCGGTGTGGCGATCTCTCCAGGCTATAGAGGGATTATAGGTTCAACGGGTGTGAGAGACATGGTTGCGTACGTCCGACTACTCTTACTAATTTGACTAATATTGAATTTTGACTATTTACTATTTTGACAAGTTATACCTAAGTGGCACAATGATACAAGCTATATTTTCACCAACAAACACATCACCAACGTTTCGGCCAAAGGCCTCCTTCAGGGTGATACAATTACCAAATTTAAAAACTTTTAACAAGCAATCACGCACTCGAATTCCTGTGCTCAAAACGTATATATATATATATCGGTGTATGTACTTTTGTGTGTGTATGTGTGCGTACATACTGTTCTTGTTGTCATTGTAGCTGTTGTACTTGTGTCCCTGACATGGATACCTCCGTGACGCTCTGTGCCCGGGTCCGTTGCAGCCGTCTGCGGCAAGCCCGGCTTTGGCGTGTGCCCTAAGGGCCTACAATGCAAACCCTGCAAGGGCCGCTGGTGCTGCGTGAAACGTAAGGCTACACACGACCAATGACCCACTCCAGTCGAGCTTCTCCCGGCTCTCAACTACCCTTCTCCAACCTTTTTCCTATCCTGACCCCTATTATACATTCCTGTCGACTCGTATCCTACTTCGATATTCAGCTATTCTTCTCCCCCTCCCCACAATAGAGCCCTTCCCTCGGGTTTCGCTGCCCTCATCCCAACTCCTAACTATTGCCCGTCTCCCAACTTGAACAAAAACGACAAAGGAAAACAGTCTTGCATCTTGTCCCAGCTCGATTTCGCACCAATATATAGTACGTGCTAACCCTGCTATAGATAACTAATTACTACAAAAACAAACTAATATACACAGCTCGATAACTAACGCTCCTGTATAATGAGCTAAGCAATGAATAGATTCACACATACATACAAAGACAGGACTAAGAATATGTGACATGTATGTATATATATATATATATATATATATATATATATATATATATACATGTGCATATCCATCTATATATTATATATGGACACACGGTTTGACACGGAAACGGATACCTCTGTGACCCTCAATATGAGATGTTTCAATGACACGAATACCTCTGTGACGCTCTGTATGGGCTGCATCCCAAACACCGATACCTCTGTAACGCTCTGTATGAGCTGTATCACCAACACCAATACCTCTGTGACGCTCTGCATGCATTGTGTTACTGACACCAATACCTCTGTGACGCTCTGCATGCATTGTGTCACTGACACCGATACCTCTGTGACGCTCTGCATGCATTGTGTCACTGACACCGATACCTCTGTGACGCTCTGTATGTATTGTGTCAATGATACCGATACCTCTGTGACGCTCTGTATGTATTGTGTCATTGGCACCGATACCTCTGTGACGCTCTGTATGTATTGCATCACTGATACCGATACCTCTGTGACGCTCTGTATGGGTTGTGTCACTAATATGGACACCTCTGTGACGTTCTGTATGGGCTTCATCACCGACACGGATATCTCTGTGACGGTCTGTATGGGCTGTGTCACTAATATGGATACCTCTGTGACACTCTGTGCCCGGGTCCGTTGCAGCCGTCTGCGGCAAGCCCGCCTATGGCGTGTGCCCTAAGGGCCTGCAATGCAAACCCTGCAAGGGCCGCTGGTGCTGCGTGAAACGTAAGGCTACACACGACCAGTGACCCACTTAAGTCGAACTTCTCCCGGGTATCAACTGCCTTCTCCAACCTCTTTTCCTCTCCTGACCCCTATTATACATTCCTGTCGACTCGTATCCTACTTCGATATTCAGCTATCTTCTCCCCCTCCCCCCAAATATAGACCCATTCCCTCGGGTTTCGCTGCCCTCATCCCAACTCCTAGCTATTGCCGTCTCCCAACTTGAAGACAAATTACAAAGCAAAACAGTCTTGCATTTTGTCCGAGCTCGATTTCGCGCCCATATATAGTACGTGCTAACCCTGCTATAGATAATTAACTACTACAAAAGCAAACTAATACACGCAGCTCGGTAACCAACGCTGCTGTATAACGAGCCAGGCAATGCATAGATTCACAGATACATACAAAGACAGGACTAAGAATATGTGATATATATATACATATATACATATATATATATATATATTTATATATATATATATATATATATATATATATATATATATATATATATATATACACATGTGTGCATATCCATCTACATATTCATTTATGGACACAAGGTTTGACACGGACACGGATACCTCGGTGACCCTCAATATGAGATGTTTCACAGACACGAATACCTCTGTGACGCTCTGTATGGGATGTATCCCCAACACCGATATCTCTGTAACGCTCTGTATGGGCTGTATCACCAACACCGATACCTCTGTGACGCTCTGCATGTATTGTGTCACTGATACCAATACCTCTGTGACGCTCTGTATGCATTGTGTCACTGACACCGCCACCTCTGTGACGCTCTGTATGCATTGTGTCACTGATACCGATACCTCTGTGACGCTCTGTGTGTATTGTGTCCCTGATACCAATACCTCTATGACACACTGTATGCATTGTGTCACTGACACCAATACCTCTGTGACGCTCTGCGTGTATTGTGTCACTGATACCGATACCTCTGTGACGCTCTGTATGGGTTGTGTCACTAATATGGACACCTCTGTGACGTTCTGTATGGGGTACATCACCGACATAGGATATCTATGTGAGGGTCTGTATGGGCTGTCTCACTAATATGGATACCTCTGTGACGCTCTGTGCCCGGGTCCGTTGCAGCCGTCTGCGGCAAGCCCGCCTATGGCGTGTGCCCTAAGGGCCTGCAATGCAAAAAACACTGCAAGGGTCGCTGGTGCTGCGTGAAACGTAAGGCTCCACACGACCAGTGACCCACTCCAGTCGAGCTTCTCCCGGCTCTCAACTACCCTTCTCTGTGTGCTCTTTTCCTCTCCTGACCCCTATTATACATTCCTGTCAACTCGTATCCTACTTCGATATTCAGCTATCTTCTCCCCCTCCCCCAATATATAGATCCCTTCCCTCGGGTTTCGCTGCCCTCATCCCAAATCCTAGCTATTTCCGTTTCCCAACTTGAAGAAAAATGACAAAGCAAAACAGTCTTGCATTTTGCCCCAGCTCGATTTCGCACCCATATATATTACGTGCTAACCCTGCTATAGATAATTAACTACTACGAAAACAAACTAATACACACAGCTCGATAACTAACGCTGCTGTATAATGAGCTAGGCAATGCATAGATTCACACATACATACAAAGACAGGACTAAGAATATGTGATACGTATGTATATATATGTATATATATATATATATATATATATATATATATATATATATATATATATATATATATATAGATACATGTGTGCATATCCATCTACATATTCATATATGGACCCACGGTTTGACACGGACACGGATACCTCTGTGACCCTCAACATGAGATGTTTCACAGACACGAATACCTCTGTAACGCTCTGTATGGGCTGTATCACCAACACCAATACCTCTGTGACGCTCTGTATGCATTGTGTCACCGATACCGATACCTCTGTGACGCTCTGTATGGGTTGTGTCACTAATATGGACACCTCTGTGACGTTCTGTATGAGGTATATCACCGACACGTATATCTCTGTGACGGTCTGTATGGGCTGTCTCACTAATATGGATAACTCCGTGACGCTCTGTGCCCGGGTCCGTTGCAGCCGTCTGCGGCAAGCCCGCCTATGGCGTGTGCCCTAAGGGCCTGCAATGCAAAAAACACTGCAAGGGTCGCTGGTGCTGCGTGAAACGTAAGGCTCCACACGACCAGTGACCCACTCCAGTCGAGCTTCTCCCGGCTCTCAACTACCCTTCTCTGTGTGCTCTTTTCCTCTCCTGACGCCTATTATACATTCCTGTCAACTCGTATCCTACTTCGATATCCAGCTATCTTCTCCCCCTCCCCCAATATATAGACCCCTTCCCTCGGGTTTCGCTGCCCTCGTCCGAACTCCTAGCTATTTCCGTCTCCCAACTTGAAGAAAAATGACAAAGCAAAACAGTCTTGCATTTTGCCCCAGCTCGATTTCGCACCCATATATATTACGTGCTAACCCTGCTATAGATAATTAACTACTACAAAAACAAACTAATACACGCAGCTCGGTAACTAACCCTGCTGTATAATGAGCTAGGCAGTGCATAGATTCACACATACATACAAAGACAGGACTAAGAATACGTGATATGTATTTATATATATATGTATATATATATATATATATATATATATATATATATATATATATATATATATATATATATATATATATATATATATATATATATATATATATATATATATATATACATGTGCATATCCATCTACATATTCATATATGGACCCACGGTTTGACACGGACACGGATACCTCTGTGACCCTCAATATGAGATGTTTCACTGACACGAATACCTCTGTGACGCTCTGTATGCGCTGTATCCCCAACACCGATACCTCTGTAACGCTCTGTATGGGCTGTATCACCAACACCGATACCTCTGTAACGCTCTGTATGCATTGTGTCACTGGCACCAATACCTCTGTGACGCTCTGCATGCATTTTGTCACTGACACCGACACCTCTGTGACGCTCTGTATGCATTGTGTCACTGATACCGATACCTCTGTGACGATCTGTATGGGTTGTGTCACTAATATGGATACCTCTGTGACGCTCTGTGCCCGGGTCCGTTGCAGCCGTCTGCGGCAAGCCCGCCTATGGCGTGTGCCCTAAGGGCCTGGAATGCAAAAAACGCTGCAAGGGTCGCTGGTGCTGCGTGAAACGTAAGGCTCCACACGACCAGTGACCCACTCCAGTCGAGCTTCTCCCGGCTCTCAACTACCCTTCTCTGTGTGCTCTTTTCCTCTCCTGACCCCTATTATACATTCCTGTCAACTCGTATCCTACTTCGATATTCAGCTATCTTCTCCCCCTCCCCCAATGTATAGACCCCTTCCCTCGGGCTTCGCTGCCCTCATCCCAGCTCCTAGCTATTTCCGTCTCCCAACTTGAAGAAAAATGACAAAGCAAAACAGTCTTGCATTTTGCCCCAGCTCGATTTCGCACCCATATATATTACGTGCTAACCCTGCTATAGATAATTAACTACTACGAAAACAAACTAATACACACAGCTCGATAACTAACGCTGCTGTATAATGAGCTAGGCAATGCATAGATTCAAACATACATACAAAGACAGGACTAAGAATATGTGATACGTATGTATATATATATATATATATATATATATATATATATATATATATATATATATATATATATATATATATATACATGTGTGCATGTACATCTACATATTCATATATGGACACACGGTTTGACACGGACACGGATACCTCTGTGACCCTCAACATGAGATGTTTCACTGACACGAATACCTCTGTGACGCTCTGTATGGGCTGTATCCCCAACACCGATACCTCTGTAACGATCTGTATGGCTGTATCACCAACACAGATACCTCTGTGACGCTCTGCATGCATTGTGTCACTGACACCAATACCTCTGTGATGCTCTGCATCCATTGTGTCACTGACACCGACACCTCTGTGACGCTCTGTATGTGTTGCATCATTGACACCGATACTTCTGTGACGCTCTACATGCATTGTGTCACTGACACCGACACCTCTGTGACGCTCTGTATGCATTGTGCCACTGATACCGATACCTCTGTGACGCTCTGTATGGGTTGTGTCACTAATATGGACACCTCTGTGACGTTCTGTATCGGGTACATCACCGACACGGATACCTCTGTGACGCTCTGTGCCCGGGTCCGTTGCAGCTGTCTGCGGCAAGCCCGCCTATGGCGTGTGCCCTAAGGGCCTGCAATGCAAAAGACACTGCAAGGGTCGCTGGTGCTGCGTGAAACGTAAGGCTCCACACGACCAGTGACCCACTCCAGTCGAGCTTCTCCCGGCTCGCAACTGCTCTTCTTTGTATGCTCTTTTCCTCTCGTGACCCCTATTATACATTCCTGTCGACTCGCATCCTACTTCGATATTCAGCTATCTTCTCCCCCTCCCCCAAAATATAGACCCCTTCCCTCGGGTTTCGCTGCCCTCATCCCAACTCCTAGCTATTGCCGTCTCCCAACTTGAAGAAAAATGACAATGCAAAACAGTCTTGCATTTTGCCCCAGCTCGATTTCGCACCCATATATATTACGTGCTAACCCTGCTATAGATAATTAACTACTGCAAAAACAAACTAATACACACAGCTCGATAACTAACGCCGCTGTATAATGAGCTAGGCAATGCATAGATTCACACATACATATAAAGACAGGACTAAGAATATTTGATATGTATGTATATATATATATATATATATATATATATATATATAATATATATATATATATATAATATATATATATATATATATATATATGTATATATATATATATATATATATATATATACATGTGCATATCCATCTACATATTCATATATGGACACACGGTTTGACACGGACACGGATACCTCTGTGACCCTCAATATGAGATGTTTCACTGACACGAATACCTCTGTGACGCTCTGTATGGGCTGTATCCCCAACACCGATATCTCTGTAACGCTCTGTATGGGCTGTATCACCAACACCAATAACTCTGTGACGCTCTGCATGCATTGTGTCACTGACACCGACACCTCTGTGACGCTCTGTATGCATTGTGTCACTGATACCGATACCTCTGTGTCGTTCTGTGTGTATTGTGTCCCTGATACCGATACCTCTATGACACACTGTATGCATTGTGTCACTGACACCAATACCTCTGTGACGCTCTGCGTGTATTGTGTCACTGCCACCGATACTTTCTGTGACGCTCTGTATGCATTGTGTCACTGATACCGATACCTCTGTGACGCTCTGTATGGGTTGTGTCACTAATATGGACACCTCTGTGACGTTCTGTATGAGGTAAATCACCGACACGGATATCTCTGTGACGCTCTGTATGGGCTGTATCCCCAACACCGATACCTCTGTAACGCTCTGTGTGGGCTGTATCACCAACACAGATACCTCTGTGACGCTCTGCATGCATTGTGTCACTGACACCGATACCTCTGTGACGCTCTGTATGCATTGTGTCACTGACATCGATACCTCTGTGACGCTCTGTATATGTTGCATCATTGACACCGATACTTCTGTGACGCTCTGTATGGGTTGTGTCACTAATATGGACACCTCTGTGGCGTTCTGTATGGGCTGTGTCACTAATATGGAAACCTCTGTGACGCTCTGTGCCCGGGTTCGTTGCAGCCGTCTGCGGCAAGCCCGCCTTTGGCGTGTGCCCTAAGGGCCTGCAATGCAAAAAACACTGCAAGGGCCGCTGGTGCTGCGTGAAACGTAAGGCTACACACGACCAGTGACCCACTCCAGTCGAGCTTCTCCCGGCTCTCAACTGCCCTTCTCCAACCTCTTTTCCTCTCCTGACCCCTGTTATATATTCCTGTCGACTCGTGTCCTACTTCGATATTCAGCTATTCTACTCCCCCTCCCCCAATATATAGACCCCTTCCCTCGGGTTTCGCTGCCCTCATCCCAACTCCTAACTATTGCCCGTCTCCGAACTTGAACAAAAACGACAAAGGAAAACAGTCTTACATTTTGCCCCAGCTCGATTTCGCACCCATATACAGTACGTGCTAACCCTGCTATAGATAATTAACTACTACAAAAACAAACTAATACACGCAGCTGAATAACTAGCGCTGCTGTATAACGAGCCAGGCAATGCATAGATTCACACATACACACAAAGACAGGACTAAGATATATATATATATATATATATATATATATATATATATATATATATATATATATATATACATGTGCATATCCATCTACATATTCATATATGGACACACGGTTTGGCACGGACACGGATACCTCTGTGACCCTCAATATGAGATGTTTCACTGACACGAATACCTCTGTGACGCTCTGTATGGGCTGTATCCCCAACACCGATACCTCTGTAACGCTCTGTATGGGCTGTATCACCAACACAGATACCTCTGTGACGCTCTGCATGCATTGTGTCACTGACACCGATACCTCTGTGACGCTCTGTATGCATTGTGTCACTGACATCGATACCTCTGTGACGCTCTGTATGTGTTGCATCATTGACACCGATACTTCTGTGACGCTCTGTATGGGTTGTGTCACTAATATGGACACCTCTGTGGCGTTCTGTATGGGCTGTGTCACTAAGATGGATACCTCTGTGACGCTCTGTGCCCGGGTCCATTGCAGCCGTCTGCGGCAAGCCCGCCTTTGGCGTGTGCCCTAAGGGCCTGGAATGCAAAAAACACTGCAAGGGTCGCTGGTGCTGCGTGAAACGTAAGGCTACACACGACCAGTTACCCACTCCAGTCGAGCTTCTCCCGGCTCTCAACTGCCCTTCTCCAACCTCTTTTCCTATCCTGACCCCTATTATACATTCCTGTCGACTCGTATCCGACTTCGATATTCAGCTATTCTTCTCCCCCTACCCACAATAGAGCCCTTCCCTCGGATTTCGCTGCCCTCATCCCAACCCCTAGCTATTGCCGTCTCCCAACTTGAACAAAAATGACAAAGCAAAACAGTCTTGCATTTTGCCCCAGCTCGATTTCGCACCCATATATAGTACGTGCCAACCCTGCTATAGAGAACTAACTACTACAAAAACAAACTAATATACACAGCTCGATAACTAACGCTCCTGTATAATGAGGTAGGCAATGCATAGATTCACACATACATACCAAGACAGGACTAAGAATATGTGACATATATATATATATGCATATCCATCTACATATTCATATATGGACACACGGTTTGACATGGACACGGATACCTCTGTGACCCTCAATATGAGATGTTTCACTGACACGAATACCTCTGTGACGCTCTGTATGGGCTGTATCCCCAACACCGATACCTCTGTGACGCTCTGTATGCATTGTGTGAATGACACCAATACCTCTGTGACGCTGGGTATGTATTGTGTCACTGATACCGACACCTCTGTGACGCTGGGTATGTATTGTGTCACTGATACCGACACCTCTGTGACGCTCGGTATGCATTGTGTCACTGACACCGATACCTCTGTGTCGCTCTGCATACATTGTGTCACTGACACCGATACCTCTGTGACGCTGGGTATGTATTGTGTCAGTGATACCGACACCTCTGTGACGCTGGGTATGTATTGTGTCACTGATACCGACACCTCTGTGACGCTCGGTATGCATTGTGCCACTGACACCGATACCTCTGTAACGCTCTGTATGGGCGGTATCACCAACACCGATGCCTCTGTGTCGCTCTGCATGGGCTGTGTCACTACTATGGATACCTCTGTGACGCTCTGTACCCGGGTCCGTTGCAGCCGTGAAGGTGTGCGGCAATCCTGACTTGGGCCTGTGCCCTAAAGGCCGGAAATGCAAACTCCTGGCTCCATTTATCCTTGTCCAGACGTTCAACTATATGTCAACTTCTCCCGATTGCTACCCACATCCCTACACTCCCCACAGTTCTCACTATCACCAGCCATCCTTGTTCCGACTCCTACCCTTCTCCCTACACCCCGACAGCTCTCACTATCACCAGCCATCCTTGTTCGGACTCCTACCCTTCTCCCTATCTACAAGCTATGCTTCTGAAAATTCAAATCGTTTTCTCATATACCATGTCGATCTGATGCACATTTCGTCCGGTGCCAATCGCGTCAACTCTTGGCAGTTTGTCATGGCAATGGCAGGTTGTCATGGCAATGGCAGGTTGTCATGACCGATTTGATTTGTTCGGTTTAATGTTTATTTTGTTTGCTGTGTCTTATTTGTCCTGATGAGCACCATCGAGTGCTAGTGATTGCCAGTTCCTATGGTGGTTTGTTAATAACCTGGCTGAACTACAGTCGGATATACAAGACTGTTCCACTTTTTTACAATGTCCATGAAGGCGCTTTGCGGGAAACAATTGAGAAAAGTGTACTTTGAACCAGTCCTACTTACCCATGTAATTTGTCCAGTCAAATGTTGGGGTATTTCCTTTAAAGCGCAGATGTGTCGAATTGCATTGGGAATGCACAAAATGAGTGTAGAGTGTGTGCTGTGTGGCAGAGCGTTGAGGTGACATCCAGGTCGCCGGGTGGGAGTGACGTCCGAGTGACTCGTCCGGATCCGCACGTTAATCATTGGCAGCCATGTGGATCCGAACACATCCCACCAGGAATCCGGCGAATCCGACGCTGCTTTAGTGATAAGACGGCCGATAAACAATGCTACCGAACGTTCGACCCGATGCGAGATTAAATTAAAAAAGAACAACTTGAATGGCATACACTGGCAGATGTTTTTCTTGGGATGTGCAACTTTCGCTCCCCCCCCACCAGTGATATACCTAGGATTCGTGTCCGAGACAAGCAAATGGATTCGGAGGGTGCGCAGCGTAACCCTATTTTGATGAGTTCATTTTTCCACGATAAAATATGAAATGACGACATAATTTTCCTGTGGAGAACGCCTAGCCTACCACTATCGTTTCTATGTCCACGGGTTGCACCCACCTCCCCTCTCCTCCTCGAAAGTAATTTGATTTCATCAAAATTGGAGACCTCTTGCGAAATGTCTTCAACACGATTTTGCGTCCTGAATTGATTTTCGGGGTTCCTGATTTTTTGTGGTCCTGACTTCCTTTTTTTTCATCGAGTCCCGGTTTCATTTTCGGGAACCAACGTGATTGTTCAGGGTTCTGGTGCAATTGTTTTCCGAGCAGGAGCAACATTGTAGCTACTAAGTATATATACTTACCTTTTTGCCTGGTTGGCTGTGGTTGGTTGGCTATGGTTGCCTGGTTACCCATGGCTGGCTGTGACTTAATGGTATACCAACGCCACCAACGCCCTGGCACTGCTCTGCAATCGCTCTCCAAACAGTAGAAGCGTCTTGTTTGTTGGAATGGATGTTAGAATGGTTGTTTTGTTGGAATGGTCGTTTGTTTGAATGGTTGCTGGAATGGTTGCTGGAACGGTTCTTTTGTCGGAGTGGTTGTTGGAACGGTTGTTTTGTTGGAATGGTAGCTCACGATTAACATGGTATCCTCTGCGCTATTTCCAACAACAAGACAAATGCCTGAACCACACTAATTTTAAGAGCGCCTCGGACATGACGTCCAATTCATATGGTAGGTGCGAAGAGGACTGTTGGGATTGGCGGACTGCTGTCGAACTGTACAATGAGGACTCAACTTCCTGCATGTGGCAAGGTTTATTTGATAGCATGTTATCTTGGCGTCCCTAGTGATACGAAAATATATTCAGTTATAGGAGCAAGTCCTCGGAGTTGTCTAAATTATGTTTTTCGTGAATATGTTGTCGCTCTTATCCCACTTGGAGAAAATGTCTTAAAATATACCCTGGTATGTGTTATCAAGCTGATATTTTGAAAACCATTTTACAGTTCCACATGAAGGGGAGATACCCAAATACAGCTTCTCCTTTCCTTCATGCCGTTGGGGGGGGAGGAGGGAGCGTGGCGCTGTGCCTCCACCCTTAAATCCGCTAGTGGGGATACAAATATTTGCACAAATCCGGAGGTTACAACATATAGATAATATGTTACACATGCTGTACATAGAACTATGTCAGCACACCACATGAATAAAAAGTGCATAATGTGATAGAATATAAAGACGACGCAATGACGATGCATGATGCAATATGCTTATTGCATGTGGTTGTATTGTGTATTGTGCGTTATATGTGCTCATCGATAACATTCCCGATCGTTTCCAGCTAACCTTACGTATGTACCTTATGTATACCTCGGTATGCCGAGACGCGAGCCGAGAAAGAACGTCATATGTGCACATGTTCGGCTGGTGTTCATGTCGATATAACCTGGGCGGCTGTCTGTTACAGCGTGCAAATACCTCGGTCAGCCGTGCGGAAAGCACCTCGTCTGCCGGCCACTATCGCCGGCGCTGCCCGTCCTGAGCTGCCTGCCCCCCATCTCGATATGTACGTCACCACCCCGCTGGCGCGCATCTGCATGCCTCTCCCGTGCCGTCATGTTGTATATTCGGCGGCGACTACCCCCCCTGGCAGGGGCGCGCCCAGCATCGCCGTCCGAGACGGCGGGGGGAATTGCGGGGCCGGTGTGCGGTGATCGTGTTCGGAAACTCGGCGATCGAAATTGCCAACTTGTCTCGCCAAGAGAAGATGCCGATGTTTTGCTTTCATGCTCGACAAAACAATATCAATGATGAAAACAACATCGGACAACGCGACACAGATCTGCCGTGTGGTCCCATCTCGTGCGCGCTCCGCTCGTTCCCGTAGTGCTTAAGCGTACTATCCTGTACACATTATGTTGAACGTCACAAACTGGATCAGGGAAAACTTTTGGCAGGACGTCATCAAACTGGATCACACAAAGTAATGACTTGTACATTATATTCTGGGAGGGCGAACGGGGGCTGAAGACTGTAATCATAAGGTAACTCACGCATCATGTTCAATTTTCTTGCCGAATTCCCTTCATAAACCTACATCAGTCACATCCGGCGGAACATGTTTCGTTTGCCAGTCAACATTATTTTCGAATACTATGCTGGGAATCCGAAAAAAGCACTTCACATTTTTTTTCAGTTCATACATCTGAGGTAACAACCATGGGCGTAGTTTCCTGTTACGCTCCGAGATGCTAAGATCTTCAGAACCTTTAGCAGTGTTCAATATCAGCTGGGTGGTGTTGCAGATAAACAAATAGCCTAACAGATAGGAAGCCTGTAGAGATGTACGCTTTGCCCATTCTTCTGAAACACTGCTTGCTTGGCGGCGCTCTTCTTATTGCTATTGCTGATCCATCAACTGAAGCCACCTCTGTAGCGCTCAGCCGAATAGGACCCGCCCCGCCAGCAACTTCAGTTACTTCCAGGCAAGGGTAATGACCAAGATTCCCGACATGAGTTTGGATAGGTGGAGCACTGCCCCCCCCCCCCTTTGTTGCTGCGACCAAGCACTGCAAGACTTCGATATTCGCGTGCGTGACACGGATACTCTCATTTCAGGGCAATGCAAGAAGAGTTGCGGCAAGATCGGCATCTGCATTAAATGCTCCATCGGCTACTGCTGCAAAAAGGGATGCAAGGGCAAATGGTGCAAGGGCTAGGCGCACCCGTGCGGCTGAGGCCTGTGTGACATCACACCACTGTGATGACAGGCCGTGGTTGCACCACCAGACGTATTCCTCAGGCTGACAGTCTTCGATCTGCTCTGTCCCGGAAACATACATCCACGTTTCTATGCCTGCTGGTCAATACACCGTTGGGCAGTCCCGAGGACGGTGTTTTCTGGCGCCGCCGTTGTGCAGGAGAGTTGTGTTCTCCTGGCAGGGATGGCATAGCGACAACTTCGCAACAACTTCGCGACAACTCGCTCGTAATGCAATGGCCGTGTGTTGGCCTTTTGTCGCCTGGGCTTACGAGCATCAAAATGGCGACAGCTTGTCTTAGAACGACAGTTTCAGCAACCGCTTGGGCAGACACCGACGAGTGTCTTTGGACAGTTCGTGTCTCCAAAGCTCTTCTGGGCGCCGTGACAGTGATTGCCGTCCAAATATCACACCCGCTCGCCTTCGTGACAGTGATTACCGTCCAAATATCACACCCGTTCGCCTCCGTGACAGTGATTACCGTCCAAATATCACACCCGCTCGTCTCCGTGACAGTGATTACCGTCCAAATATCACACCCGCTCAGCTCGCTGTCCAGTCCCGACTGCCTGTCCAGTGGCGGCAGCGCACGTCCTCTGGTGGGAAGGGGACCGCACCCCACCATACGACAGCCACGTGCCGGAACTACCTGCTGCTCGATACCTTGGGAGGAGGGGCTCGGTCGACGCCTCCCGACCAGCGGCGACCCACGTGTGCAACGTCTGCACACTGCGTGGTGGAAATACAGCGTGGAAATACAACTCCTCGCCTATTCCGTGCCCATTCCACCCGAGACTGCCTTTTCCAGTTGATATGGCCATTCCAGCTGTCGGACGGATCCTCTCGTCTTCACGACCCTTGCCAGCCCTCAAGGTGCACGCTTCATATTTCCAGGGCCCTTTCGACGTCAGCTGTTATAAGCGTTCACATTTTCCGCGCAATTAATTTTCCCGTTGGTAACGCAACTGCCTTTTAACAGCCCGGACCCACCATGGGCTTAAAGACCATTTACGTAGCACCGGGAACCCTTCGCTCTGTCCCGGATCGTCTCCGTAGCTCGGGAGCCTCTTTATCGGCCAGAGGCCCGCTGCCAGCTCCGAGCCCCTTTCCATCAGGGTGAGCCAAAGCCAGCACAGCGGTTCTGCACGTCTGGCCCTGGGCCCGTTCATCGACTCAGGGAACCTCTTTCAAGGCTCAGGACACCCCGTCCGGGCGAAACCTCTTCAAAAGCTTGGACATCCTCTATCACACAAAAGGCCCCTGTACGGTTTCGGCCCCATCTGCTAAGGGTTCCTTCATACCGGCTCTGAGCCCTCTCTTGGGCCCCATCTGTTGACCCAGGGGTCCTTTCTGACGGTTCGAACTCCTCCCCGGCAACTAGAACCCTCCCCGTCATCTCAGGTGCCCTCTTTGATGCCCAGGGGCTTTTTCGTGCAAGTTTGAGGCCCCTTTTAAAACGCTTGGACCTTGTATATCAGATCAGGGGCCCGTTCTCGGCTTGGGCTCCGCTGACAGCAGAGGGCCCTTCATATTGGCTCGGGCCCTCTCCGTCAGCTCGGGGGTCCTTTCAACTATCAGGGGACCCCACCGTCCATCTAGAAGCCCTTCACTTTAGCCCAGTCAAGGGCCCTCAACATCTTCATGAGTGCACTCTCCGTTGACCCTTTCCTCAGCCCGGGTCCCTTTCGTCGGTTCAGAAGCCGTACACATCGGCCCTGGGGGCCCTTACGGGCGCCCTGCACCGACGCCTCGAGGTGCCCTTGCGAGCCCCTCAAAGCGGCCGCTTGTAGGGACCCTCCCTCTAGGGGCGGCTGCACCCTTGGCCCACTCCTTGACTACGCCACTGGCCCCCGCCCCAGTATTCTGCGACCTTAACCACTAACCCCATGTCATTGACTGGAAAGAGTTGGCACAAGAAACGGGTTTACCACCCTTCCTCCCACCAATAAAAATCAGCTGTCAGCTGCTCTTACGCCCAGGGCACGTGGAATCAGACCGGCAAATGTTACGCTGTAGGCAGTATATAGCAGTGAGGGACTCAGGCGTATAGCCTTCGGTATGCTTTTGGAGGGTCACTGCCCCCCCCCCCCAATATTGGCTTTACCCTCCCAATAACAAAACCGGGCAAGCAACTATTGATATGGAACCCTATTTGGTATATGCCTCCACCCCCTAACCCATGTGGGCACGCCCATTGCTTGTATGTATTGTGCTCTCCCAATAATTTTCAAAAGCCTACACCCATGGAAGGATTCGACTCGCTAGGTCATATTACGGCCTTGACCATGGGTGTAGCCACGGTTTCGAAATTGGGGGGAGGGGTACAAACCAGAAGCTCGGTAAATTTGGACAGGATAGAGGGGTAGATACCCCCGATAAAAAAAAAATCCTTGGATTTCAGCCACTTTATTTTAAATGTCTGGTTTTCAGATATCCCCTTGTTAAAATGATATTTTGGGGACAAAATTGTCCGCCAAAAATTAACAAGTTTCACTCCATATCACTGCCTATGAACATTTAGCTTTATGTCATATGTACTGGGCCTGACACATGCTTTCCCGTGTTACGGCACACATTTCGATGCAATGGCAACCAGAGCGGATAAAGGGTGTGGCATTGAGAGCATGCCCCCCCCCCCCCCCCCCACATGGAAGGTGGCGTCCCTCCGGCCGGTAAAAGGCGTCCCTCTGAAAAGGCTCCAGTATACCCGCCCGGATTTGTCAGCTAGAGGCTAAAGAAAAATGAAAGAAAAATGTCAAAAGAAAGAAAAAGTCCTTTACTTTGAAGGGAAGGCGACTAGAAGGCGCCTCGGTCTCGGTCCTTCTAGAAGGACCGAGTGCAACCCGCCCCCTCGAATTTGTCAGCTAGAGGTGCACCTCCAGGTGCTTTCGCAGTGGCGCCGCTCCAAAGAAATGGCGCCCCTCCAGACGAGTGCCTCCCCATGACAATTCCTGGATCAACCCCTGATTACAACTCGCGGTTATTATTCTCTCTCGCGGTTATGAACTTCGGCTGGTTATAAAATCGTGCGCATTTACTTGTGGGTTCTCTTGCAACGTGCAACTTCCGTTGAACCATTCAGAGGAAAGCGAAAAATTTGAGAATTTTGATATGTCCGGAACAGCAATGTGGCAGTGTAAATTAACAACCGGCGATGAGAGCGCCGTCCAATCAGGTTATGACGGATTTCCTGGGGAGCTCCTTGTCATATAGGATATGAGTGCCTGCCATCACAACGGCTGGAAACAAAAGCAGATTTGATCCTCTTATTCCTATTACACTAAATCATTGTGTACACACCGGACATTCGACACCTTCGAAATTATTTAGATATCTCAACATTCTGATACCGTACGGCAAGCCACGTCGAATGACACCCACATAATGCAAATTGAAGCCATAGTGACGAAACGCGAGGACTTCGAAAAATTAAAACTAACCTTTGATCTTGAGGCTTGATCTTGAGGCTTGTCCCGGGTTGAAATATTACTCGAGGGTTGCCCACGGGCTATCTCTTGATACCAAACATGGGTAACTCTGGGAGAAAACGAAGAAACGCGGGGCGACCGAAGAAATGAGCTCTGCCTTTGACTACAAATTAATGTTATTTCTGAACGGTTGGCTAGAGTACCTCACGGCACGTCGAATGACATCTATTTGACGAAAATTGAAGGCATAGCGACGAGGCGCGAGGACTTCGAGCAATTTAAGATAACCTTGGATCGATCTTCGATCTTGTGGCTTGACATAGGCATGTCCCGGTTTGAAATGTAACTCCAAGTTCACAGCGGGCTATTGCTTGATACCAGACGTGGGTATGTTAGGGCGAAGAAAAAATGCGGGGCGACGGAAGAAATCGGTTTCACCTTTAGCATTAGTTCGATTTCGTAACATTATAATACGGCATAAGGCACGTCGGGTGACACCCATTTGTTGCAAATCGAACCCATAGCGAATCGCGAACCCATCGCGAGGACTTCCAAAATTCAATTCAATCCTAATTCAGTCTTTGACCTTGAGGTTGGACCTTAACATATCTCGGTTTCAAAATGTAACTCGAAATTTCACCATGGGCTTTCGCTTGATACGTTAGGCGTCAGACGCAATGTTAATGCGAACATCGGGGGATATCCAGTAAAGAAAGAAAACAGGTAGGTTCCTGATGCCATTCAAGAACTCTTAAATATGCGCCCGCGAGAAGCGCGCCCGGATGCTCACTAGTGTGAGCGCGAAGAATATAGTTACATTTTATGAGACTCTATCTTCATAAAATATGATGCGTAGTGAATTTATGAAAGTTAGCTTGCCTTTAGACGTCAATTGCATTGCCATTTACAGTGATGTATTGCGCATATTGTTACTTTGCGTATTGTCTTCTGAAACTATTTTCCACCATAGACGGTGGGCCGCCGCACATTGTGATATTTCGATGACAAAAAACTGGCCAGAAACCATTGCGGACAAAGTAAGCTACTCACGGTGGCGATTTTGGTCTCAATCGAAAGAGCTTCAAGTTTAGAACATATGGAGAAGCTATATTGCCTTAAAGATTGCATAACCCGGGAATGTCAGAGGTCATACCTGCTTGAGGGAAGGGAGCATTCCGCTCCCCTCATTTTGCTTCCGCGAAATATCTCGGGAACCAATTAAAGTAGGCAGCTGAAATTGCACACACACCTACATGAGTACCTAGCGTACCTTGTTTTAAAAGATCGACATCCGGTCATGCATGGTGACATCATAATGACGTCAAAACTAAGTCCATGGGCGCTCCTATATCGGATAATTATTAGTTATCGTTTGCTATGCAAGCATTCTGCACTGTAAATATGATCTAATAATTGATACGCAGAATAGATCCAACATCTCCTTGTCCTAAGTAGCTGAAATTATGCCAAAACATATCCATAATATAAGACACACAGATAGAATATGGGTCTCTGAGGAGTGAAGGCACGTCGAGCCGTGTTCCCGTCGTTAGACGTACCCGAACCACCCGCACGTGGCTGATCCACAAAACCCAGTATCTCCAGGAACTGCAGCTGCAATTTCTTCTTCCTTTCTTTCACACATGCCCTCAGTACGAGCACTTTGCCTGGCAGCCTCCACGAGCTGCAGGTAGCTGTGCTGCTGAGCAACTAGGACGCCCGACGCGTTTAGTTGATCGTAGATTCTATATGGTCGCCCTGGCGTCCCTGCGGGTCTTGGCTTCATCATCACTCACGACGTGGACATCACGCTTCAGGGACACGGAGAACACTTCGTCTCCCGAAAGATAAGTCGCAAACTGACTTCTGAATGTATCCTGGGCTCGCTTACATAAAACCGACTTTCCTCTAAGTTCTTGGCGATCAAGTTGGTCGCCTTTTTCATGTCACCGATCAAGGACTCGCTCGGGAGATAGTCCTGATGGATTTTCTCTATAACCAACTGCAAACTATAATTAAACACATGAGCATAATAGTTTTTACGACCAAACGCTTTTGCACTGGTTAACAAGTTCGCTAATTCCTCTCTGCTGACGCGCACCTCCATGCTCACTGTACGCAATATCCAATCACACTGACCCGACCCTTACAGGCAAGGACAACTTCCCTGCCATAGAAAACGTTGCGCGTGACCTGTCTCGACTCAATCGCCTCGTCAGTTAGGGAAGGTTTTTTTGGCATAGCGACCGCTGCATCAGGTTACCCGGTCAGAACACCCCGCCAGTTACCCGATCAGAACACGCCGCCAGTTACCCGGTCAGAACACCCCGCCAGCCGGCGCGTCGCGGCGTCCGGCTCTGGCTTCCCCGTGCCGCCCGGGCTGGCCACCGCACCGCACTGAGGCCTGCCGGGATAGCAAATAGGTACAAAATAGCAAATTGTGAATCGCTATATGCCTTTCTGAATTGCTCAACGAATTCAGAATGGGGGGGGGAGAGTGATTTTTTAGGCGTGCCGAACCATAAAGGTCATTTGCGCCGCCTTTAATACGAGTACGTTACATTTCTGTCTATAAAGTGAGCGTTTGCGACAAAGGTGCAGGCAAGTGGACATTTACGTTAAGGAATTTTACGTTAGTTTGCGTGATTTTAGGTGCTGAAGGCGAGGGTCTGGGCTGGGGATAGCTCCCTGATGTCTAAATGGTTCAGTTTTACTTTACTCCTCCACACAATAATTCGTAGTTTGGGTGGGGGTGGGGATGTTTTGAGAGTGGCGAGAAGTTGATTTGCCAGGGTGCCGGCTTTACCCTACTCTTATCGAAGAGCACCGAGGGACCTTTACCGTGCGAACAAGGAGGTAATTGTCCAAACCGCCTATCACACCGGCCGCCGCGTGTTAGTTGTTAGTAGCGGGTTAGTCTGAGCATGCCATGCAGGGTTGTCAGTTGGATTAGTACGATGTTTTGCAATTCGGCTCTCCTACGTCCGCTGTACCTCTGGGTAGCCGTTTACGTTATGAGTTGCCAGGCAAATCGGCTCATCGACGTCCGACGGCTCCTCTGGGTAGTCGTTTTACGTTATGCTAAGTTTTATTTTTATTTTTGTTTATGTTTTCCAAAAGCAAGTCGGCTCATCTACCTCCGACGGCACCGCTAGGTAGCCATTTATTTCTAATTGAGAAGCAAATCGGCTCATGTACGTCCGACGCCATGCTGTAATGGCTATTTACGTGTTTCCTACGAGTGTTTCGCGGTCATGCATTGCGAGTTCATGTGATTGAACACAGAACACCCAGAGGAGTTCTGGGTGCTTGTCACCGAGAAGCGATGAAGCGACAGGGTGATGCCCTCTTTTTGGCAGAATGCTTTAAGTGGTTATCTTTGAGAGCTTAAGCTACTACAGTTTAGCAGGATGTGGCCTATGCTTAGCGTGGAGTTGCAGGTGCCGCAGTGCGGTGTTGTATATTGGTCACCTTCTAATTGAGGCTGTGTTAGTTTTGTGGTATAACCTTCTGTTTTATTTTCTGCCGTCATGCACGTTTTGGTATCCCCATGTGGAAATACCTTCAGAATAAGATCACTGGATATATTGGAAGAGGTCCTGATGATCTGAAGCCGCTGCGATTGTTCCATGGTGGTTTCTCGCTGCCGGAATGTATACATAATGTGGTATAACCGTCTCTTTTACTTGCTGCCGTCAGGGGCGTCGATTTGTATCCTTTTGCGGGGGCCATGGCCCCCCCCCCCAATGCTGATCTTGCCCCCCCCCCATGTTGATTTGGGCCCCCCCCCCAATAACCCATGCTATTTTTATGCTGATAAAAAGCTAAAGGAAAAACAAGAAGAAAAAAAAACACTGTGTTAGGTACATAGAAAACTTAGTTGATGTTAACCAGTACATTTTGTACTGAAAAAGAACAGATTTGGATTAGATAGTGGACTGAGTATCCAACTTTTGCTACACAATTCAGAATTATGTGCAAAAAAACATAATAGCTAGATTTCCCTCCACTGTGCAAGGAAAACTTACGACATAAAATGTTAAGATTCGCTGATGATGCATTTTAAACCAGATTGTCTTTTTAAAAAATTTTAAGCCACAAAACAACAATTGGATTGTCATACTGATGTTTGTACACACCACCAATGGCAAAACCACACGCATATGAGCGTAAACAGGAAAAAAATCCATTCTTAATTTCCAGTCATTGTCAAACTTGCATTGTCCAGTAAAGAACAATGACAATCATCCTTGAGATTGTGGATATGCAAACTATAATTATCTTCAGCAGCCCACCTATCACACCATCAGCTTGATATTTACCTAGGTACCTACCTAAATGCCCAATGACAATGCATGCATTCAATATTGATATGGGGAAAACGAGAGCCATGTGTGGGCAAATCTGCGAGCTTATGATACCATGACAGAGAAAAGTCAGCAAGAAGCTGCATGGCCACTGCATTATAATTGGTATTCCTAAAAGAATAAAAAAGAAAGCTATGGCTCACATGACTTTTAAGCAAACCTTACAGTCATACACGACCAATGCTATACAAGAGAAATAGCCTTGACAAGACCAATGTCTCGTACGCCGCAAAACACCGTTATTAAACGCCGCAAAATATCATTATTTTGAAAGGTACACCAAAGTTCGCATTCAAACCTTGATGACGTCACAGGTTTTTATTCGTATATTGCAGAAATTGGTAACGTCAGGCAAGTTTCAATTTCACTGCATGGGGGCGTGACTTTTTCAGGCGTACCGGACCACAGAGGTCATTTGCACCACCTTTGAAGCGAGTACGTTACATGTTTGACTATAAAAGAGGGCGTTTGCGATCAAGGTGCAGGCATGTGGACGTTTACGTAAAGGGAATTTTACGTTATAGTTTGTGTGATATTTTAGGCGCTGAAGGCAGGGCTAGGATGGGGATATCCCCCTAGTGTCTAGATGACAGGGGCGTCGATTTGTATCCTTTTGTGGGGGCCAGGGCCCCACCAATGTTGATCTTGCCCCCCCAATGTTGATTTGGCCCCCCCAATAACATTTGCTATTTTTATGCTCATAAAATAGTTGAAGGAAAAAAGAAGAAAAACACCATGCTAGGTACATAGAAAATGTAGTTGATGTTAACCAGCACATTTTTTTATAAAAAACAGATTTGGGTTAGATAGAGGACTGACTCTCCACCTTTTGCTACAAAATTCAAAATGGTGTGCACAAAAACCAATTGTCATTGACAAACTTGCATACAATCCAGTACCGTGAACAACAATCAGTTATCATTGAGAGTGTGGATATACAAACTATAATTAACCTCAACAGCCCACTCATCACACTATCAGCTTGATACTTGCCTGGTACCTAGGCACCTAGGTACATGCTGCAGAAAGACTTAGAAGAGCTTGTGAAGTGATCCAAAAATGGCAGATGAAATTAAATTTTGATAAGTGCAAAATCATGCATGTATGCAGAGGCGTCGATTTGTATCCTTTTGTGGGGGCTATGGCCCCACCAATGTTGATCTTGCCCCCCCATGTTGATTTGGCCCCCCCCCCCCAATAACCTATGCTATTTTATGCTGATAAGAAAGCTAAAGGGAAAAAATGAAAAACACCATGCTAAGTAGAAACATTGATGTTAACCAGCACATTTTGTACTGCATAGAAACAGATTTGGATTAGATAGTGAACTGACTCTCCACCTTTTGCTGAAAAATGTAAAATTGTGTGCAAAAACAAATAAAATAGCTGGAATTCCCTCCACTGTGGAAGTACAGCTTACATCTTTCTGGGTTGGTTGGTTGGCTATTTGGGTTTATGGGCGCATTGACTGCGTTGGTCATACAGCGCCCATACAACTTTTCTTGTTCCCACCTTAAAGCACAATAATACCCGAAAGCTTCCTCCCTAAAAATTGCAACCATGTTCACAACAAAATATAATTTTGTATTCAAAATCAGCTTAGGTTAGGTTAGGCTCGGTTAGGTTTCTTTTTTAAGGTTGAGAACTTTCAGAAAATAAATTAAGTGAAATTTTAATTTAGTTTAATTTTTGTTCTCAAAAGATAGGTTAGGATAGGCTAGGTTAGGTTTTGTTCCATGAAAAAAAAGCATTTATATTTATGCGATGTTACCGAACTCAAAGCCTTTTTGGCATTATTTTGCTCACAACCTGAAAAGTAAGCACAGAAAATAAGTGGGTCCAATCATCTTAGTCACCTTCATAAACATGGTATTCTGCATATTTTTTTTGTTTTAAAGGAAAAAGAACACCTTAGACTGCAAGGTTACCAAATAATTTGCAATTTTGGGGGGAAACTTTTTTGGATTAAAAAAAAATGTTTTCCAACTTGAAAGGCCTAAACTAACCTAACTTAACCGAACCTAACCAATGCTATATGGAGGAAAATATGCTTGCTATATGGAGGCAAACGTGTGTAAAAACTTGTCTTGTTACCACCTTAAAGCACAATAATACCGATTTGGCTAGGTTAGGCTAGTTTCGTTGTTTACCTTGGACAAATTGTTCAATCATTTTCAAAAATAAAATAAAATCGGAAATTTTCCTTCAAAAGCAGCTGACATTAGGTTCGGGTAAGTTGGGTTCGGTTGTTCAATTTAGAAAATGTTCAGAATATATATTGCTTAATTTTTGTTTCTGTTTTTTTCTCCAAAGCAGGGGCGTCGATTTGTATCGATAGACACTGGCCCGCATTAAATGTCACACATCGTGATGGGCGTTCCTCAGAACATCCAAAATCGTAACATCCAAAGAAAAAATTCCAGTTACAGAAATTCCAGCGCCTAAAGTCTAAATTTGAAGTTACAGTGACAAATGTGACGGAGGTAAGACATTTGTGGTGCAATTGCGCGCAGTGTTTAATCCGGAGGCCAATCTCATGTGACGTCGTATTGATTCGTTTTTTGTACTTCGCACATTCTGATGTATCTGTGGATTGGTGTGATTTTAAATAGTGAATAAATAGCTTGCTGATATTTAATTCACAAAGGAACAGTGGTTGAAGAAGTTGGCAGGTAAGCTTGCAAAAGTTCAGTCCATGCTTTTTTCTGATTTGTGCTCAGGGTTTCCATGTTAATATCACATAACTACCACGTTTGTCTTCAAGAAGAGCTGTTTTTAGTTTACTTTTATTAATATTTTCATTCCACTGCTCTTAGTGCCCTTTCTGCCCAGTATTGGGGCACCTAGTGTTGTATTTCCGTCCAGGGGTTGGCACACCTTTTGGTAAATTTACAGCTTAAGGTAATTTCTGATTAATTTTTTTCCATGCAATGTTTAGGAATGTGATGAACATGATGGTTCTGCTCATTTTGGTAAATTTGTGTTTTAAGGTATTTCATGAAGTCGTGGTGTGGTGTCTACCTAGTAGATTCAGTACCTTCAATAAAAGAGCAAGTCAACCTCAGAAGTCTATTCTGGCTGACTTCACGCCAATTATATAAAGCACCGCATTCTTCCTCGCAGCCGCCATTGATCAACCACGTTGGCACACTCCCTTGGCGTATCACTCCTCGTTAGTATGAAACTGGTCACCAGGTGGCAGCAGCTTACAGTCAAAACAATGTATCATTTCAATGCAATGTTTATGAATGTGACTCAGATGATGGTACCACTCATTTTCTATACAAATGGCTACATTTCAGGTTGTGAGCAAAATAACACCAACAAAAAGCTTTGAATTAGGTGACATAGGGTAAAGTATTTTTTTTAATACAAAAAATGCATCATAACCTAACCTAACCTAGCTTAACCTCCCCTTGGAGAAAAACAAAACCAAAACATCAAGTTGTAAAAATTTCAAGCAATGTATTTTTTTACAATAAAAAAATGCAACCCAACTTAACCTAATCTAACATAAGCTGCTTTTAAAGAAAAAGGATCTATTTCTGTCAAATTTTGGACCAATTTTTGCAAAAAATGTCCAACTTAAAACACTTAAACTAATCTAACATCACCAAACATAGCCCATTTGTTTGCTTTATGGAGGCAAATGTGTAATAACTTGCCTTGTTACCACCTTAAAGCACAATAATTCTGGTTAGATTAGGTTGGGCTAGGTTTTTTCATTTGTAAAATTTCAAGAAAATAAATTGCTAGATATTTTTCCAATCTTGTTTTTATAGTTATTTTCTCCAAGGTCGGCTTAGGCTAGATCACTTTAGGTTATGTTGAATTTTTAATGTATTCTTTTAATTGCTATGTTACCTAACTCAAAGCCCATTTTTAATGTTATTTTGCTCACAACCTGGAAAGTAAGCATTTGCACAGAAATTGAGTAGTGCCATCATCTTAGTGACATTCATAAACATTGCATTGGAAATTTAAATATAAAAATATTAATAGAACACATAAAAGCACAAATTGAATGTCCTTTCCTCTGCAAATGCATGCCTTTCAATTGGGAGTAAAAAATAACACCAAAAAATGGTGTGGAGTAAGGAAATATAGCATGCAAATAATGTTCAAGATGTATGATAACCTTACCTAACATAGTTCAACTTCCCATACAAGAAATTAATTGTTTTTAATTTAAATTTTCGAGGCATTTTCTCAAATATTTTCAACTTAAAAAACCTAACCTAAGCTTGCCTGAACCGTTTATTATTTTTTTTATAGAAAAATCATTAACAAAAATTATTTACCAACAAATGATTATTTTTTATAACTTACAACAAAAGCCTAACCTATCCTGACAAACCTCACCCCTTTGTATGCTTCATGGAGGTAAAATGTGTGTAAAATTTGTCTTGTGGTTACCTTAAACTGTGATAATACCTGGCTTTTTTGGTAATATTTCAGCTCATGGTACTCTCTGACTTCTTTTAATTTCTTTTTTAATGCAGTGTTTGTTAATGTGCTGAACATGATGTAACCGCTCATTTCCTCTGCAGGTGCAAACTTTTCAATTGTGAGGAAAAATAACGTGGAAAAGGGGGCTTGGATTTGAGTAATATGGGATGAAAAATAATGTTCAGATAAAAAAACATGTAACATAACCTAACCTAACCTAGCCTAGACTTCCATGCAAGAAATTATTATTTTTATGCCAAATTTCCCCCCCCCCAATTTTTTTCTCAAACATTTTGAACTTAAAAAGTCTAACATAACCTAATCTAGCTTGAACCGTTTTTGTAGATTTTTTTCATTTACTAACTTACAACAAAAGCCTAGCCTAACGCAATTAGGCAAAACCTAGCTCCTTTGAATGATAAAAATGGGTGTAAAACCTGTCTTGTGATTACCTTAGACTGCAATAATATCTATTTTTGTGCTACCTGGTGCACGTGATGAACCTCCATCTGCATGCTGCATGACAGCATTGCACTTATTGCTTCACAAAGAACAGTAACATGTTGAAAGTACAATATTTTCAGGAATGGAATCCCGTGCCGATAACATTTTCTGAGTTCTAAATTTGCAGATCAGATCTACATCATTTGTGTTAATAAATATGAGAAATTCATAGAAATGCATACACCGGTTTGTGGACAAGAAGTTATTCTGATGATTTCTGATGTATTGGAAAATGACAAATTTTCATGATGGAAGCAGGCAAAGTTAAAGTACATATATCTCAATAAGTGGTCAGTTCACTAACAAGACAGCAAATTCACTCAAATAGCACTCAAAATGCCAGGCGGCCCAATCTTTTTGCAAGTTTAAAATCGATGGCAATGCTTTCTTGAATCATGTTTAAAGCACACGAAGGAAATGTATTGCTGACACTTGTTAGGAACTGATGTGTGTAACGTTAATTAACATTTCTAATGTCCTGATGTTTGTACACAAAATATAGCTCACTATTGTAAATAGGATGGGAAGTATGATGCCATATATCATGGCTAATTTATGGTCAAACTGTTATGCAGCAGATTCCCTGAATTGTTACTTAGTTATTTGGGCTTTAGGGCACAGAGCTTGGGCTTTAGGGCTTTAGAGCTATGTTGATCACATAGCTCCCTGTATTGTTGTTAACTGATATATCAGTATGTTTGCAAATTCACTTATAAGTGAATCCATACCATTCTCACTGGGGTATAAAAGCTACATTATAACATTGCTTCTACAATGCATATAACAGAAACCCATCTCGATTGTCCTACTTACTCAGGACACCATAGAAGTCAATGAAGCCAATGAAAACCATAGAAGTCAATGAAAATGTTACTTCATCCCCTGTATTGTTAATGGAAACAAGTCTCTTGAACCATATGTTATGTCCTTCACAGTGTTGCTCCATCCACCTCCAACTCCAACCATGACCAAGCTTCAGAAGCTCATCCATCTCCAAAGCAGTGTGTTGAAGAAGGTATGTATTGCAGCATAACTACTGTGACCGGAATTCCATGATATCCATGTTGCCTTACAATCCATCCTTGCTGATCCATGTAGCAGATGTTTGACCTTCCTCAAACTGTCTGGATAACTGGGGAGTTGAAATCACATGTGGGATGAAACAGATGAACTATTCCTGGATTCTTATGTTGCATCATTGCATGGCACAGTGACATACCGAATGGGGAGGGGGAATTGTGGGAAGTTGCCTCACCCCCCTCCCGTCCTGATAGGTTGTGGGGCCCCGAAGAATCCGCCGAGCTTAGGAAAAAAATGCGCTATGCTCCCTAAGAATTTCACTCGGTCCACCAAAAATCGCACCGGGGCTCAGAAAAATCACATTGGGGGCCCCAAACGTAGCGCAGGGGCCCCGATAATGACGCTGGGGCCTCAAAAGTTTGCACCTGGGCAACTGAAAATCACGTTGGGGCCGCAAACAAATCGTGCCGGGATTCAAGAAAATCACGACGGGGGCCACAAACGGTCGGGCCGGGGCCTCCTGAAAATCACGCCGAGACTGGGGTATTAAGAATTATCACCCGGGCCCCTGAAAATCACGCCAGGGCCTGACAGGTCCCACCGGGGCTCTAAAAGTCTCGTTGAGATCACCCAACAAATGAAGCCGGGTAAATGAAAAACAGTCCGGACACGGAAAATCAATCTGGGATCTCAACAATAGCTCCAAAAGCCCACAAAACTTGTTGGGCCCCCACAAACGTGTCGTAGCCACCGTAAGGGATCCCAACAAGTGACGACGGGGCCCAAAAAAATCGCACTTAGACAAAAACAAATTCACGCCGCTTCTCTTGAAAATCTCACTGGGGCCAAAACGTCGTGCCGGAGCCCCACAAGTTGCAGCTGGCTTCCCAAGGACCCGGAATGTGACCTTGCGGACGGAAAAATTGCGTCAAGGATCCACAAAATAAGAAGTCGTCGGACGCCGGAAAAGAAACCTGTTTGGGCATCGGAAAAAACGCGCCGGGAGCCAGAAGAATCGTACCGGGTTCCAAAAATAGCCTGCAGGGGGCTTATAAAAATAGACTTCGCCACAAAAACCACAAGGAGACTCCATGGAATCGACCAGAGCACCGGAAAATTAAGAATGGGTCCCGAAAGAAAATTATCCGAAGGGCCTTTCTACTCTCGATCGTGCAATCTGCGGAAAAAAACACGTTGAGCAGCCGCAGTGGCGTACTAGATGGAAAATTTCCCCTCCCTAACGTTAGGCACCAAGGAAATACTTTCACCCATCGTCATCACCGTTCAGGTCTGCTGTGCTCTGATGCTTCAGCAATGCCGGTGTGTTTTAGCTTGCATCTGATCGCTGAAGTATTTTTATTTAAGCCGGTGTGTGTTTGTTGGTGTGTGGAGTGAGGAGGAGGGTAACAGTGACGGTGACGGTGACGATAGATCCGAGCCCACTATATGGCACTGCAGTCGCATGCTATTACTCAGAGTTGTTATGTTGGTGAGTTCGAGTCTCACCTGTCGCTACTCTTCGCCTGCGACCAATCGGCGTGAGAGATTGGCGACGCTATATGACACAACGGTCGACGTGTCGTAGAACCAATAACCAACCAAGAGTTGTTATGTTGAAATGTACTGAGCACTGCTCTTTTAATTATGTGACTTCACCAGTTATTGGACGATTTCCCCGTCGGTGAGGATGCTGAATAAACATAAACATACACATCGTCGAATAAAAAATCAGAATTTCTGAGATCTGAAAATATAGTGGGCTAAATCCGATGAGTTTTTTTTTTTTTTTGGGGGGGGTCTAGTGCGTTGGCACTTCGGCCCCCCCCCCCCAATGTTTTCAAAAATCGACACCCCTGGCTGCCGTCATGCACTTTTCGTAATCCCCATGTGGAAATACCTTCAGAATATAATCACTGGATATATTGGAAGAGGTCCTGATGATCTGGACCCACTGCGATGGTTTCATGGTGGTTTCTCGCTGCGGTAACGTATACATGTGGTATAACCTTCTTTTATACTCTCTGCCGTCATGCACGTTTTGGTATCCCCATGTGGAAATACGGCCAGAATATGATCCCTGGATCTATTGAAAGAGGTCCTGATGATTTGGAACCACTGCGATGGTTTCATGGTGGCTTCTTGCTGCCGTAACGTATACCTTCTGTTTTACTATCTGCCGTCATGCACCTTTTTGTATTCCCATGTGGAAATACCGCCAGAATGTTCCCTGGATCTATTTGAAAAGGTCCTGATGATCTGAAGCCACTGCGATGGTTTCATGGCAGTTTCACGCTGCACTGAGTCATATGTAATGTTGCAACACCTTCCTGTTTCCCGAGGGGCGAAAAAGTCGTATCACTAGTCGGTTTTACAGCGGCAATTTGCTCTCCCGTCTAGTCGCTTTACATCCTTCCAAGTCATTCTTGCTTCAACTAAACATTCCAGACATGAACTAAAAAATACATCGAAGAACATTTATTATTAACAAGAATTGATTTCACTCAATTTTGTGAACTTTTTCATTGACAAAACTTGTTTCTTGGTGGTGAGAATAAAACGATTTTAGACTGATTGTTTTAGTATAATATTCCTTAAACCATTTTATATTCCGAAACCTATATCCCGGTACGCGGCAGGCAGCAAATCAGTCGGTGCATGAGCGTCCTACTCGTGGGATGTGTTGTGATTATTTATTAGTTGTGCGGCGTGAGCATGTCGGCAGTATCAGGTATGGATTTATAAACTTGGTTGACATCGATTAAGTGTACTTTTGTTATCATTTTCTCTACCGTTGCTCAGGAAGTTGGCTTATAACCGCATCCTTCGCTAATTTAACCACAGCGCCAATTTGTCATCTGGCAGTCATCCGTCCGCTGCCAGATGCCGTAGAGCTGAGTGCAGTCTCGACGTAAATTAGAAAGCGTATTGCAATTTGCTGATATTGGTAAGTTTAATTCTACTTATTTCAGCAGCGTCAATAGTAAAACCTATTTCGTTATCAAAACTTATGTGATAATTATATTTGCTGGTCGCTTTTAATTTATGCAGATCACTATGCCGGGTCTTCTCCCTCTATCTCGTTCCTGAGACCACGTGACCTGGGAGCAAAGTTCCGCTGTAAACAACACATCCTCGAAAAGGTTTCGTAGGTATATTTACTAAGAGGGGAAGTGAGTTTAGTAGGAATGTTTACTAAACTTCCGGAACTTTAGTAGGTATAATTACTGAACTTGCCTACGGAGATACATACAGTGTGACCGGAAATGAGGACGTGAAAGAGGTGGGTGTTATCCTCTCTCTCTTAGTATTTTCATAGCCGTGGCTGCCGTGGCTTTTCTTGCATAAGTAATTACGGCCGGCCGCGGGTACTCGCTGTCACGTTCCTTAATCCGCAGTTTTGTGGTTGTTCCAGTCGGATTCGGTAGATGCAGGTGAGTAGGTTGGTGTAGTCTCGCAGTTGTTCTCAGTTTGTGCTTTTTTAGGTACCTACCTACCTATATAGGTAAATGTACCAATGTGAAACCAGATATCAAAGAACGCACCAACTTCGTACCTAGGAAGGTAGGTACCTAGGCACCTGGTTAGGTTCCTAGGCACCCGGGTAGGTTTCTAGGTAGCCGGGTTGGTTCCTAGGCACCCGGGTAGGTTCCTAGGCACCCGGGTAGGTTCCTAGGCACCTGGGTAGGTTCCTAGCCATCCGGGTAGGTTCCTAGCCATCCGGGTAGGTTCCTAGGCACCCGGGTATGTTCCTAGGTAGCCGGGTAGATTCCTAGGCACCTGGGTAGGTTCCTAGGCACCCGGGTAGGTCCCTAGGCACCCGAGTAGATCCTTAGGCACTATGGTATGTCCATAGGCACCCGGTGTAGGTACCTAGGCACATGGGTGGGTATCTAGGCACACAGGTAGGTGCCTAGGCACCCAGGTAGTACCTAGGCACCAGGTAGGTGCTTAGGCACCCAGGTAGGTACATAGGCATCCAGGTAGGTACATAGGTACCTAGGCACCCAGGTAGGTACATAGGCACCCAGGTAGGTACCTAGTCACCCAGGTAGGTACCTAGGCATCCAGGTAGGTACATAGGCACCTGGGTAGGTACCTAGGCAACTGGGTACATACCTAGGCACACAGGTATGTACCTAGGCACCCAGGTAGGTACCTAGGCACCCATGTACGTACCTAGGCACCCAGGTACATACCTGGGCACCCAGGTATGTACCTAGGCACCAGGGTAGGTATCTAGGCACCCAGGTACCCGGTACCTGGGTGCCTAGATGCCTACCTATCTAGGCACCTAGGTACCTGGGCACATGTGAATTTGTTTTATAGGGGTGTTTTTGCTTGTTTTTTAAATTTATCTTTGGATTACCATGTTTATGAATGTGATGATAGGATTTATTTTATGTGTGAATTAAAAAAAATTGAAACACTTCCCAATTAAAAAAATGTAAACCAGCCTAACCTAGCCAAACCTGACACATTTGTTTGCTTTATGGAGGAAATGTGTGTCAAAACTTTTCTTCCTACCACCTTATAGCACAATAATAACTGAAAGTTTACCAAAAATAATGAAAAAAAACTATAATTTTGGCCACAGTAGCTCGGTTGGTGGAGTATCAGACTTTCGATCCCAAGATTGTTGGTTCAAATCTTGCCACCCGCAGCATTACTGAATCCATAGGCAACCAATCAGTGAGAGGCTGGAGACGCTATATGACCTAGTGGTTGAATGTGTTGTCAAAGAATCCAGGGTTCTTTAAAAAAGGATTTTTTTTATTTCAAACAGCTTGGGTTAAGCAAGGCTGAGTTAGTTTTTTTCATGTTGAGAATTACCAGAACATAACTTGCTTGGTATTTTAATTTTTTAATTTTATTTCTTGTTCTCCAAAGTTTTGCTAGTTTGTTCTAAGTTAGGCTATGTTCCATTTGTGTTTTATTTGTTTAACATTTCTTTTTATGCTGTTACCTAACTCAACACTGCCTTTTTGGATTATTTTGCTAGCAAACTGAAAAGTGAGCATTCGCACAGAAAATAAGTGGTCCCACCATTTTAGCCACATTCATAAACATGGTGTACCAAATAAAAATTCCCAAAACTAAAAAAATGATGCCTTATACTGCAAATTTACCTAGGCACCTAGGTAAGTAAGCCCCTAAGTTGAAGTGTGCCTACCTACTGTAGCATGCAGACTTGTGCTCTACCCAATTTCTTTTAGTCGACTCACGTGTGACTCATAGATCTTGATACCTGATTCAACTCATGATTCAGAGCAGGTCAAAATTATTTGATTGGCTCAATTCAGACTCAGAGCCCACAAAGTATGACTTGGCTTGCAACTCAAACAGACTTGACATATATTTGTATCAATTCAGATCCAACTCACTGGTATCAGACTCGGGAGCCATATGATTGTGTGCACTATATATATATATATATATATATATATATATATATATATATATATATATATATATATATATATATATATATGTGTATGTGTATGCATACGCATACATTATACATGTATGTATATATAAATATATATAGATGTATAGATGCATACATGTATATATATGAGTATATTTTTTTTGTGATGCCGTACAACAAGCAACGTCGAATGACATCCATGTTCTATAAATTTAAGTCAGGGAAGAAAGGTGAGGGTCATCAAAGCACTCAATCAGACATTTGAACTTTACATGTCTTGACTTGAAATGCTACTCGAGTGTTCACCACAGGCTACCGCTTGATACCAGATTTGA